>BHDV01027376.1:16987-31069 GCA_005406045.1 Adoxophyes honmai
GGCTCCGCAGTACAGAATCGAGTGTGTATCACTTAAGTCGTTACTAGCCCGTATATACGGCTCTAGTAACTCGTTTAAGGCTCCCTTTATTATTATTATTATTCTAGTTCGTCCAGTGGCTTCAGGATAAATGATCCATTATGGATATGGATCATGGATCATCCATATCCATACTAATATTATGGTCCTCACCCTTAAGCGACTGGAGAAACGACTGTACTATTACTTTGTAGCCATTTCATTTAGACCGCGAGCTTGCTAGGGGGCGTTAGGGTAATGTTTGCACACGGGCGCCACATGGGCTAGAGACGGCCCTGATTATAACTGTATGTTTATTGTAATTAAATGACCTCGTTATATAATTTTCTTAACTCAATCATCGTGATTGGAATCAAACAAACGTCAGCCCCAATCGGGAGTCGAACCCGGGACCTTAAGCTTCACAGCCAAGTTCTTTAACCACCTGGGTTAGGCATATCCCGCTATCACGACCGACCTCTATCACCCACCAGAATTTCACAATTTGACAAACAAACATCGAGAGAAGTGAAAGTAATTGAAAACTTTATAAGAAATCGAAGAATTAATTATCGTAAAAAAAGAATCTGTGTTTACACTAGGTATTTCGTCGGCCCTATAAAGTACAGTGCAAAGTGGTTTGGCTTAGTCCTAGTCCTAGCCTAGGGAGCAAAGGGAGGTGTGCAAGTTAGGCTCAGTTTGTATTTTTGTCAACTTGTGAACTCCAACTCCGAAACAAATGGACTGTTTCTGGATGTTAGTAAACGACGTGTTTCCATGGATGTATTTTAGTTATTTACTACTTACGAGTACATAGATTCTGAGTAGCTACGGGTACCTACTACGGATAGATATAATCACATAATGTTATCCATCCATCATCTCTCATAAATATGATTGACTTTTGCGATAGCAATTTACCTAAACAAGACAAGTGGGGTAGGTACGTACTTACTTTGTCAAAAGTTTTATCATCAAATCGACGGCGACGTCATTTCTCTGACTTGCAACTATTGAACAAACCCTTGAATTTATTAGGTAAATTGAAGTTTACCTTATTGTTCGATAGTACAAGAAATTAAATTATTCTTCAATCTACAGACTTCCTATTTTATTTTTCTTATTTACCTACCAACTTGCAGATAATGGTATGCTGAGGACTACCGTACCTTAAAAATATGTAAAAAAAAAAACTAATATTTTGAACAAATTTTATTAAAAACTTACAAAAGGATGCCACACTCCCAATATGTTCATATCACAGTTCAAAACTAGCAAATATAACATAAAATAAACTAACACCAACAATAATACTTATAAACTTTACTAATAAACCCACCTACTGTCAACATAAACTTAGATATGCTCAGAATTTCACAATCACTTCTACAGTTACAAAACATTTTATTTACTTTCATAACTTAATATCTAAAAATTTAAATTAACGTATACATTACTAAAATACGAGACATTTAGCCAATCATTAAATATACATGTAAACAACAAACATACTTTTTGGTTTTGTACTTTGTAGAGGCGGTGCAAATGTCATGTGGGTACTTAGTTAAAGTTTAAAAAACTTCCACTATTTCATGTGAAGCTGGATTTACGAACATGTTAAAACGATGAAGTACTGAAGTATGTCACTTTAATCGGTGGCCATACATCGAGGAAATTACGCATTTGGCATTGTGACAGAAGCTACATTATTCTAAAGTTCCACTTCAGAGCACAACGGACTATTGATACATGGGCAGTTACCCGTGTACAACAAGTCGCTTCACACCTTATCTTTATTTATCTTATACCTTATTAACGTTATCGCTTTAAACGATAAATACGATAGGAAACCAGTAATGGAAATTAAAGCTAAATGGTGTTTAACATTAATTCCTGCTAAGCTATTACATTAAATTTGAGATAAGTTATCAAAAGTGTGACTAGCTTTAATCACATGTGGTTATAAAACATGTCTCCCAATCTACCTACATGTTCTACGTGCTAAACATCAACAAAGAGGAATAAAAATCTACGACACAGAAACAGTATCACTATGGGTACTATCAATAATATTTAGTGATATTTAGAACTGCTGATGATGTTTATCTAATTTGCGGCACAAACGTACTTACATTTAATACTATTACATTTATCACAAATGTCAACTCATTAAATATTGTAATTTAGATAGGTAGTCATGTTATGAAATACTCTAAAAAATTCAGAAATAAATTTCTAGATAAACAATTAATACAACAATCAACTATTGACACTTATCAAACGGCAACAAACCAACTTATCTTCTATTCGGTGACTCGACTGCGAATTCGGTGCCCTCTTTGACTAAATCACGTCCAGACGGACCGTAAACTTCCTGCCAAACAGTTAGACTGCCGCGTGGACAAACATTGGTGCATCTCTAAAAATATCGGCACCTGCCACTGAAGCTGCACAACATTAAGCTCAAGGTTTGGACACGAGATGCCCCAGAAAATCAACACTCATCGTGCTCCGGGAGAGAAGGCAGCCGCCTGTACTTCCGCCTGCGTTGGACCGTTTTGCTGCACTTTCTCAGTTCCGAGTTACTGCACTCTTTGTCCTCCGGCAGCGGCGGCAGATTCCTCTTCGGTCTTCGAGGAACTACGCATTCGGTAGCAAAGTGATTCCATTCCTTGCACCTCAGCATATCCACGTCTGGATATTCGGCGGGTAAAAGCGGGAACGCAAGTTTCACCATCATATTGAACGCGGTCGCCTCGCACGGTGTCGACGGACGAACTAAGCGGCCACGCGACCGTACAACACGATACACGCAATTATTTTTAGATGATCGCTTGCATGCTTACAAACAATAGCATTCTACGCACTTCTGAACGTGGGCGAGCGTGCACGCGGGCTTTTCGTTGCAAGGTTTAGCGCGTAAACTGCACGAACAGTTTGGGAGCAATTTTTCTTAAAAAATAGTGATATACTTATTGCCTAACCAAAGAGTTTTCCAAAATTATAGGGTAGGTACTTTTGGCACTTTGGCTCCAAGTTAATTAAACGGCGTATAATAGTAACAGGTCGCTAGCCTGTCGCCTAAAGCGTATCCAAACCCATTTTCCTCATTCGCCTCTTACTACTTACTTACTACATGCGCGGAAGAAATGAAGAGATGTTATTTTAAATCCAACACCACACAGGGTTTTTTTTATGTTTTGATATTTAGCCGGACTGAGACGACATGCTTACGAGTACCTAGCTAAGAGTATATTTATTGCAGTTAGGACTGACGTGAAACACTTTGGATGGATGATTTATTTCGGTAATTATTGGCCTGATTCAGATAATGGTTCTCGCGAGTAATTTTTTTTTAGATAAGTTTATACTTATTAGACTTATTGACTAATTTATGCTCTCTTTCGGTGGAATCTGCCCTTACTGATTAAATGTACTTATATTATTACGAGTGGTACGTGCAAGATAATGAGACCGAGCCTTAATTAGACAACAAATTAGTAATCAAAATATCGGGCGAGCTGCATTAATCCTCTGTGTTATCATTTATCAAATAATAAGTGTATTATTATTTTATTTTACGTAATTGTACTTGCCTACGTAAATAATTAACAATCAGAGAACACATTATACATAACTGTTATTATTTAAAAAAGACTGTTCTATATATGTGTTGCGGTTCGAACTGTGGCCTCTCTAGCAGAGGGTTGTGGGTTCAAACCCCGGGCTCGCACCTCTGAATTTTTCGGAATTTATGTGCGATATCAAATTTGATATTTATCACGAGCTATTCGGTGAAGGAAAACATCGTGAGGAAACCTACACACAGCGACGAAGTAATTCAACGTTGTGTGTGAAGTTCCCAATCCGCACTGGGCCCGCATGGGAACTATCGCCCAAGCCCTCTCATACTGAGAGGAGGCCTGTGCCCTGCAGTGGGACGTATATAGGCTGATGATGATGATGTGTTGCTGTGGTGTCGGGCTTAGAAAAGCATCACGACGTCACGCCTATATTCTCAAATAGATGTAGGCAGAGAACACGATACTACATTGGTTTTGAGTTGGCAGGTACATGACAGAAGCGTGATTTTCTGTTATTTGTGAAAATATAAATATGAGTGCCTTAGTCAAAGTTAAATTATATCCTGTTCCTTTGGTTGACAGACTTTCAAAACGCCAAACATAACAAATATTAAACGTTGAACTGGGTAGGTAGAGTAACTGATATCCGGGGAACACTTTATTGTTAACATTTGACCCTAAATGCGGCGACAATGACTTCTTATCTTAAATTGTTTACTATTATTATGATAACTGAACCTGCAATGAGTAGTCACGTTGTATTTAGTACGCAGTTACTCGTAGATTTTATTAGACTAAGTAAAATTAAAATTTCACTACAAGGTTTTTTGCGGCCTGTATCTATTTTTTGCCTGTACCTATAGTAGATTTGTTTAGGTAGTTAAAACAATATAAACAATCTTGACGTGTCTTTTTATTTAAACGTACACTTTATAAATCGAAATCTTTACATTTTACAATTTAGGTATGAAAAAATCATTTACTTTCATAATTGAATTGTATAGTGTAACGATTTTTATTTTTAGACTGTGCATTTCAATAAAAAGACATGTCAAGATTGTTTACATTGTTTAAACTACCTAAACAAATCTACTATATGTATGTCATTGCCATCCATCCTAGATAAGTGTGTAGCCCTAGCGCCACCTATCGTCGAATAGCCGAACTAAATAATTCTACAATGCTCCAACGAAATTTCGACGACTTCCAACTTTCTCTCTGTGGACTTCGTTCCCCAGGTATAACATCTGCCTGGAGAGAGATCTCTCTATCCTCCTGACGACCGGCGTCAAATTATGTGCAGTTAAAAACTGACTCTTAAAGTCAATAGACAAAGAGTCACAAATAACTTTTATTTTATGTACTATGTATAGCACGCCGGTCGTCAGGAGGCTATTGGAGTCGTTTCCACAAGTGTACCGAATTTCGACTCAATCAGACCAATTCTTGAAGAGTGCCCTCTAGCGGGGACGGTTCTGACCGATTCACCAGAGTTCTACTTCTACTACCATAATTAATTTGCCGTCAACTAATAAAACAAAGAAAGAAAAGAAAAAGATAGACATATTAACACACAATTTGACACAGAGAAAACATTGTTGTTGATCTAATCTAAAAATAAACCCAATAGACAGAAGTAGTTTATTATACAAAATTTTCCCCGTGTGGTGTCAGGATTCAATAGGCACGTCTCCTTTTCTTCTATAGATGTCGTAAAGAGGCGACTAAGGCCAATAGGTTATGGTATATTATAGCTAGTGTCCGACCGAAGCTTCGGCTTCGGCTTCGGCTTCGGCCACCTTCGGCCAAAAAAACCACCTTCGGCTTCGGCCAAAATTTGGCCGAAGCTTTGGCCGAAGCCGAAGGTTTGCAAGTTGTGATTTGAAATGGAACAAACGATGCCAGAGCGAGACGGATAGTGCGCAGCGCTTGGCATGGCAGCGTTTCGCCAGCCCGATCGCATTGCTTGCAGTTAATTATATAGATAACTGACAACACATAACATAACAACAGTCACACTTGATTTAGAAGCGAAAACTGCGTATAATTTATTGCCGTTTTTTTTACTATTCGCAAATTCTCGTATTTCTTAGGGTCAACATGGGGTCAACACACCTTCGGCTTCGGCTTCGGCCGAAGGTTTTGATGAAAACCGATTAATCGGCTTCGGCTTCGGCTTCGGCCAAAATTGTACCTTCGGTCGGACACTAATTATAGCCAAATTCTACGCAGACGGAGTCGGGGGCAACAATCTAGTTCGGAATAAACCCAAACCTCCATAATTGTAACTAATATTGACCCTGAATGCGAAAGGAATCGAGGAACATCCGTAGCAGACAAATGAAATATTCCGCTCAATTGACGTTGTTATCGTAACGTGCAATAACAAGATTGTAAATAATAATTGGCTGACGGTTTAGCTAAGTGGTACTCAGCAACCGACACTAACGTACCAGTTTGAAGATTTAACAATATAATTTTAGATAGGAGCAAAACATACTTATTCAATGCGTAAAACAAAGATGAATAAAGTAAAGCATAATAAAAGGTTTAGCGACGCTAGCGCCGCCTGTCGTCTAATAATAGAGCTTCCAAAATGTCACATATGTCTTCAACTGTCAAAGTCAAAGACAGAGTTCTACATCACTCTACCGAAGTTCAGTTGCATAAGTACAACTTAGGTACAACTTTCACTCTGTGAACACCTGCCTGGAGATAGGTCTCTCTATTGTCTTTCCCTCTCTATTATCTGACCCTCACCTTTAGAATTTAAACGCAACCTTCCTCGATCTTCATCGTGACAACAACAAAGTCTCACTGTTAGTCAGACTTACCGCGCTGTGCACCACTAGCATGTTGCTAACATCCATGTCAGGTACGTCTATAGTTCGAGCTCATTTCAAACCTAAACTACGCCTTAATACGATGCCTTTTATCGTTCAACAGTCGCATAAATAACTATTATAAAACATTAGTTTTATAAAATTTCCACTCGAAGATAAACCGCTTAGGATTTAATTCAAACACGTCTAGAGTATGTCATCAAGACGCAAAACATTGTATTTAGATAAGTTAACATAATCTGGATGAATCAAAAGGATGACTGACAGTTTATTGTACATTGAAGTTTCCATAATTCCACGCCATTTGATAACTTTTAATCAATAATTCGACATGCGAAAAGGTCATAAAAATGCGGGTTTTCTTGTCGCGCCATTTTTAATCTATATTAGGTAATAAAGTGGAAAATTTCGAGGTAATTTCCGATGAATGAAGCAATTTGGCAGGTAATTTTTACCTTGTCTGGTAAAAGGCCGATTCTTTGTGAGAAGTAAAAGGACGATTAATCTTAGAGGCAAAGTCTATAAATCATACGAAACGGGGATAATGATGGAATTATTAGGATTATATTATGGATTAAAGCAAACTAATGTGGGAAAACACGTGTCACATCGTCAGTTTTTCTTTGTGCTTTGTAAACGATAGAAAATGGAATGAAATAAAAACAGCCACATTGAGAATTTCCTTATTTTTTGTAGGGTGCTACACATCATTCATTACATTAGAAGTGTATACCTACTATAAGTTTACTAGACTAAATTGTAGGAGCTAACTTGTAAGAAATAATTTTTAATAGAGATAAAAAGCAAAATAAAACAACTGAACTCATAACTTACTTTTATCAGTGCATAAGCACTTATTATAAAACTATTATAGCACTAATTATAAAATTAGTTAAATATTAATATTCTTAGCGTGTAAGGCGAAACAATGGGACTTCCTTTCCACTCCAGAAATGGAAGTAGGTACCTCCAATTCCAGTTACATTTTTGGCACATTATTCGGCACGTATGAAATTTTAAATTAAGACGAACATTTTTTTTCTTTTGATTTTTCAGTTGGGTGACCCAGGTAGGTACGGCTGGGGGGACAGTGTCCAGACAGATCTGCGACTTCTTCAAGTCGACGACTGGCAAGAGGTTGCGCACGATCGGGACAGATGGCGTGCTCTCGTTTCGGAGGCCAAGACCCTCTTTGGGTCCCTGAGCTAATTCGGTAGTCAGTTAGTTAGTTAAGAGTCTAGGTTTACGGGGGCTTCTGACGTGCGAATACACAAATTGTTTTCTTACCCACCGTAGAACGTTGTCACAATAAACGTAATGAAGATTTCCTTTGTCGTGCAATGCAATATCGCTGACGTTTGGGCTTAGACATAGGTAAGAACTGAATTTTCGGAGCCATTCTGCATAAAATTATAACCTTGTGAAAAATAGAAACGAGGTAGTAGCCGGTTTAATGGGTCTCTTAAGTCGTTAATTAGGGTTATTAAAATTTAATCCACGGTCGTTTGTGACGCGGCGCGTACGCACGTCGTTTTTCGCTATGCTATCAAATATACGCTTTCCAGTGATTTTGCCGCGTAAATGAACCGTAAACATTTCCTTGGCGTAATATTTTGCATGTTACGATCTGATTGATTGCCGTGATCGTGGTTTGCGTTGTTTTACGGCGGACGTAGTAGGTACTAAATAAGTACAGTGAATACCTACAGTGCTCTGAAGTTTGGATTGACGTCACTACATGGTACAATTTTGACCACGGTTTGACGTCACAATCCCCACTCCGGAAGTTTGACGATCTGTACCTTTGTCGATATTTTGCCATAATCTAACTAACGGTCTGATTAGAATATATTTTTAGACCTTATATTTAATAATATATTTCTAGACACATGCCTATTTGCCAGCAATTTCTGAATAATATAGGCATATTATGGCATGTTATATATAAATAATTTCAATCAATCAACCCGCAATGCGCTCGATCCCCAATTCCATTGATTTATCAATGCAAATTTATTCATACAACTCCAATTTGGTCTCCGCAATCACGTGCTCATATTATTATGCAGATGACTCGACGTTGAGTAGAGTAGGTATATTACTGTGGGTAACCTAAGCCAATAAAAGTTATTAAAAAAAAGTTGCTTTTTTTTTGCGGCCTGTGTTTTTTACCAACTATCCATGTGTACCAAATTTCGAATCAATCGAACCAACCAGGAGTTCCCGCCCGGATGAAAATGGCTGGACCACCAGTTTAATACCGGATTAAGTATTGTATTGACGTTCAACTAACAACTACGAAATTTCAGCTCAATCTTTAAACGGAAAGTGGATCAAATTTAACTTGTAAAAATTGATTACAGACAATAACTACTAATTAATAAGTCTTGACCGGTGGCGTCAAAGTTAAAAATTGTAACTCTCCGTTTTTCCCATCATGGGAGCAGTAAGAGGCGACTAACGAAATTTATGTTTTAGTAAGCTTTAGACGACAAGCTTGCAATTTGTCAATATGCGCTAAATATGACGACGAAACGTAGAGTAGTCCTAGTTTCGTTTATGTAAAGTTTTGTGTGCTCTGCCTACTTCGTTTGGGAACACAGTCGTGATGTTTATACTACAATGCATTAGCAAGTTGCGCAACGGGAAACTATCGGATGAGGTCAGCCAACTCGCGAATAGTGAGTCACAATTCCGAAAACTGACTGCATACGTGACAATACGGTAGCTCAGCAGCTGTGCTACTTAGCTTCTGTTTTAGATACTGTATGTATGTATGTATGTAACTCTTTATTGTACAATATAAACATGATAAATTAACAAGCACAGAACAAAACACAAGTACAGAGGCGAACATATCCCTTAAGGGATTTCTTCCTGCTGACCTTCAAGCGATTGACAAAACATGTGAAATTACGAAATTAGAGTAGACACACAAAGAATGTTCAGAGAGAAATAACCAAAACCTGTACTGTATTATATGTATTACTAGCTTTCCGCCCGCGGCTTCACCCGCGTGGAACTCGGTAAAGAACAACTATAAGAAAACTTCACGTTTCAAACGACACACAGCGCCATCGATCTATCATCTATCGATCGATATCGATCTCTCATCGATTGATATCGATCTATCAAGAAAACTATATTTTTGTTTTCCCTCGGGAACATAGTAATGCCTTGATCACACGTACCGAGTAGAGTGGCGTGAGAGTGTTCTCGGCCGAGTACTCGGTTCGTGTGTTCTATGAAAACAATAGTAGGTACACACGAACCGAGTACTCGGCCGAGAACACTCTCTCGCCACTCTACTCGGTACGTGTAACGACCCCATTAGGAAGTAAGGATAAGGATTATAACATAACACAATATTGTAGCGAATTGACAGCGTAAACGGAGCCGCACGGCACGGTGCCTTGGTAGTATGAAGTTCATACTACAGTGGTTTCATTATAGCATGGTGCGGGTGATCACTGTCAAATCACATACTACCTCTACAAAGTACAAGTGTCGATATTAGAGTCAATAAAACTAATGATATAAAATGCTGGCACCAAATAATATTTTGCGCCAATCATATCCATAAGCAACGAATAAGATTACTTCCACATATTTAGACCGTAGCAACTTTTTTCGAGTAAAACGAAACGGCGCGTCAAGGTGTCACCCGCACCATGCTATAGTGAAACCACTGTAGATTGTAGGTTGTTAGACAGACTGGTCCCCGCCACTCGACGACTTAGATGCGCCTATTTTTCGTGGCGGAGCCGGCACGCTATTCATGCCAGCTAGTGTCCGACCGAAGCTTCGGCTTCGGCTTCGGCTTCGGCCACCTTCGGCCAAAAAAACCACCTTCGGCCAAACCTTCGGCTTCGGCCAAAATTTGGCCGAAGCTTTGGCCGAAGCCGAAGGTTTGCAAATTGTGATTTGAAATTGAACAAACGATGCCAGAGCGAGACGGATAGTGCACAGCGCTTAGCAGGGCAGCATTTCACCGGCCCGATCGCATTACTTGCAGTTCATTATATAAATTACTGACAACACATAACATAACAACATAGTCACACTTGATTTAGGAACGAAAACTGCGCATAATTTCATGCCGTTTTTTTACTATTAGCAAATTCTCGTATTTCTTAGGGTCAACATGGGGTCAACACACCTTCGGCTTCGGCTTCGGCTTCGGCCGAAGGTTTTGATGAAAGCCGATTAATCGGCTTCGGCTTCGGCTTCGGCCAAAATTGTACCTTCGGTCGGACATTAATGCCAGCCCAGCTCCTAGAGGATCGCCAGTAGACCCTACACGTTACCAGCAACCTCCTGGAGCGACCCCGGTGTCCTCCGGTTTAAAATTTCGACTATTATTCGAATGTGCTTTCTAGATTTACTTAGGCACAGCATGGCCGGCTTTAGCCTACTTGGCGCCTCGTGTTTTGGTGCCGTCTATAGGGGAAGTGCCAAATAAAGTAGCGCCCTCATGATCCTGGCATCCCGGTCCGCCCAAATTGCACCCCCGTAAAACTAGTACTGAGGTACAGATTTCTACAAAAGCTCACATTACAATAATTACCACCAGTATTGTATTCGTTTTGCGTTTAATTTTTCCAGTCTGCTGATTGTCAAAAAAGTTCACCACAGTGACGATCTTTGACCTCAACACTAAATGCTGTTACGATATCTCGTCCATGACATGGTTGAAGGACTTCTTTATGTTATGATAAATAATTGAACTTTATGTCATTGTGGGGAAGGGTCTAATGCAGCCATACTCAAAGTGTGTTCCACGAAACCCCAGGGTTCCGCGACACCTCTGGAAGGGGAGAAAAAAAAACACCACTCTCTGGCCACCACGTTTTGGCGCAGCGTTCGGATGGACGGATGGACTGTAGTTTTTTTGTAGGGTTCCGTCAAGTATTTCGCTTTCCGAAAGGGTTCCTTCAGCAAAAAAGTTTGAGAACCGCTGGTCTAATGGATAGACAGATCTCTCTCCAAGCAGATGTTATGCCAGGGGACGGAAGTCCACAGAGAGAAAGTTAAAAGTTCAATTTAAGTAGCTGGTCTTCGAAACTTCACTAGCGCGATGTAGAAACAGTTTGACAGTTGATAACGTAGTTGACGTTTGTAGTAGTTGTTCGACTACTTGTCGATAGGGGTGCTAGGAGTCTCTACAACCAGATTTGAGGACGATCTCGCGAAGTGAGTAGGTATTTAAACACGGGATAGTGAGATATTTAGACTAAGTAAATAAGATTTTTTTTAATTGGTCTCACTATTACAAAAAAGTTATGGACCTCTAGTCTTGTGTAGCCTATCTTTTCACGATTACATTTATCAATAATCAGATTTACCGTACGTGAGTCTACGATTACCTACTTATTTTATTTCACACTAAGAAATAGTTTTATAAATAGTCCTGTGTCAACGAAGCAAAGGACTATAAACATAATATAGATCTAATATAGGTACAGTCAGCTGCAGAGAAAGGTAACCCCCCGCCCATACAATGTTTCATTACTAGGGGGTTACTTTTCTCTGCAGTTGTCCGTACAAAACAAAAGAACCAAGTTGATTAATCGTTTTTTATAATTATAACTCTTTAAGTTAGAGGCTCGTTGTACATCTCTTTTCAGCCAGTGCCGATTTTCTACGTGCGAGCGGTCTAGGAGTAAGGTCAATGACTGCAGACGTTCGAGGAGACTGAAATTAGTTGCAAATCGATTTGTCTTTTCAATTTTGTTTGCGATGTCTCAGAAGTTTTAGTGTTGCCATTGTTATCTTTTGGTTTTCTTTTGATTCATAATTTAGAATATTGAAGTTAAGTTGCTAATTTCTTTTAACAGGAGTTTCAAGATGTAAATACTGTAAATAATAAGTAAGTAATAGTTGAATAGGTACATCAAAATATAAAAATTTGGCCAGATGTAAGTGTTTACATTTAGACACTAGTTGTAAATTGCAACACCCTTGCAGGGTAGTACGTTAACTAATTATTGTATAAGATGTTATGTACTGTGCAATATAGTAATAAATAAATAAAATGCCAAGGAACTACAGAATTTCATCACCGCGCGTAAGCAATTATTTATGGAATGAGACGTAAATAGCAGTATCAATGCAACTGGTTTATATTTAGGCGTACCCACAAGTAGATAAAGAGAACACTTCTTGTAAGGTTTTCTTGAAGTTGAGGAATCGCTTTTATATTACTATCATTTAATTTTATTTGTTTGGGTTTATTATTTTACTGTTATATAGGTATCAATGATCCAGTCTAAATAAGTAAGTGTCACTGCTGCACTGGCCACAGGACTCCTTTCATGTTACGATAATCATGCAAAAACTTTCTTGTTCCTCTTTGAAAACCAAACTTTCGATCTATTCACGGATTTCTACAACTCTATGGTTCTATTCCTATCGTCAGTTAAAAATAACGCGATTCCAAAGAGTCCGCACAATGTGTTTCAAACAGAGTGCATGGGTCTGTGCTGCGGTTCTATTTTCAAATCGCGGTAAATGTCACGCGGTCACCTATTATTCTGTTTTGTTAGGGGTTGCCAGCTTTTCTTTTCTTTTTAAAGTACAGTCAAAAGAACAAAATTCCAATCCGCCACGGAATCTTCAAGTTTTTATTTAGTTTCGTCTGTCCCGATGTTCGATTATTTTGTTGGTCTGTAATCAAATGTTACAAGTTAAACACTTTAACGATTTGTCCGGTCGATTTGAAATTTGGCATTGATTTAGGGACAGTGGGTACAGTCAGCAAACCGTTGTTATGAAAAAATGTTTTTTGTCGGTAACGTTATTTTACAGTAAGCGTCGTATGGATTTTCATTGTCAGGTAATGTTATGTCGCTCTGCCATTTTGTGACAGGGTTCTTTAGTGGATTAGGAATTGAGTTCCGTTTCCGTATGATTTGAAATAATTAAACTGTAGTATACTATACTAGCCGGTCACATAAAACACACCTAAACTTATAACATATTTCCCTTCACTTTATTAAACACAGTTAGGAAAATGAATCGCGAATTTAACTAAACAACCCTGGGCTCCAATCAAAATAAAATTCGACATTTGCAAATTAGCGGGGCGAAGTCACCTGCCGGTTGGCACGTCGGCAGATAGCGTTGCGACCCGTGCCAATTTCCGTGTTGCCAACTCACGCATGGAAAGGTCATTTTTTATTATCATCACCCAAACACTGCAAACGCGTAAACCACAAATTAGTAGTGTAATCCTCAGCATCAATCACCAAGAGTACCCGAAATCGACGAGCAAGTATGAAGCGACTAGCTACTAATGAAATAGATGAAGCAAAAGAAGTACTATGTCAGGATCGTAGCAAGTGGAACAAAGTGGTCTCTGCCTACAGTGCCTACCCCTCTAGGAAAGAGGCGTGACTGTATGTATGTATGTATTTATGTATCCTCGGCGTCAAACTTGGCCAAATTTTTATAGTGGGGGTTTCCAGGTGAAGTCCACCTCTTTAATCCTGTCAAGTTTATTGCCGACCACTATAGCTACTTACAAAATAAATACATACGCCGGAATGATAGAGTGACAGAAGCGCCGTGTAGTGAGTCTGTTCATTTTGTAGGTTATTTTCGTTATTTTCCCATAAAAATCCTTCCTTTTTTATTTA
>BHDV01027376.1:36344-55284 GCA_005406045.1 Adoxophyes honmai
AAAAAAAAAAAAAAAAAAATACATACGCCGATGTCGTACTTAAGTAGGTACTCACAGAGATATTGAAAAAAATGTTTATAACGACTTAATGACAACACCGATCCAAGCAAAGACGCGATAAAGCTGAAAGAATAAATAAAATTATGTAACATTTTTCTCCTGAGATACCCATTTCGATCAGAATGATTTGTATTACGATACCTTGTTCAAAACATATCTGTATTTCGTGTTTCTGTTTTGTATTATAAACAATTGATATTATTTTTTGTGACTAAAACATCTTTGGACTTTTATCCTTTTGCCTTTGAAAGGGGTATTTTGAGTCCTCCTATCAAAAATTGCCATATATAAAAAAAAAAACATTTTAGTTGTTAATATTATTTATTATAAACATAGAGGATAGAACCTAATTATAAAGTATTCATTAAATGCAGTAGCGGTCCAGGAACATACTAAAAATAAAAATACACAAAAACAAAACAATAAACGTATTATACTACATTAAGCATAAATAAAAAAAATGCATAATTTGAGTATAGTTCCTAGACTTTAAGGACTCACTGGTGATATCGTAGCGATAAATAGTGCTTTTCTGTCACTTTCAAGTCATAGACAATCTAGATCACATAAAAAATGTAAACGTCAAATAAACAAAAAAAAAAGAAACTTCAAAATGGCGTCAGCGTTTGTTTGCTGAATGTAATGCGATAATTTCAGAGTTTTACTGAATTGAAAGAAGTTATTTTATTTTCAGGGCAGGTGGGACAGTCTATAAAATTTAATTTTATTATATTTGTCACCTTGGTAATATAATTTATTTCATTACTTAAATCCATAGAACTTCACCTTACCAACGAGTTGCCTTTTAATAACCTTATTAGGATTTTCTTAATTAAGACATTAGCTTTCATTGATTGCAAATGTATCTGTGTGTAGCTGTTTAAATATACTTAGAAGTTAATGTGTAATATTGCAGATCCCATCATGGCAGCCCCAGCGAATTACAAACAAAACACATCAATGTCGATGCCAAGTCCTCAGAGCAATCCGCGTTTGTATATTTCTTTAAAAGTAGACTTAAAATATCATAATAGTCACGAAAGTTCTCTTACCATTACATTTGAGTATTTATTAATGTGTTTATCCCTAGTTAGACTAGTTGTTGTTAGATACTAACTGTTAACATACCAAAGTACTGCAGTGGAAGCCTAGGCGAGCTTGCACGGCCGTGTACAGTCCTTGGTATTGCTGGTCTAACTATCGCCGCATTGTTCCAACGCATGAATCCAAACTATGCTTTTTGAAAGTTTGCATTAGTAACAAATCTTTTTATTTCAGTTACTTTTAATTCTTTGCCCATCTAGACTTATCTTATGTTGGTTTTGTTTCATGTTATGTTATGTCAATACAGACTACATGATTGCGGGGCCCCCAATGAGTTTCGGTATGATGAAAGGTAATGCCAAATTATTGATCTATGTTATTTTTTCAAAATTGTTCTCATACTCATTCTGTTTTGGATCTAGGTTATCTTTGGGGATTTAAAATAGTAATAGCACAAAATTTTCAAATTTCCACATCACCAAACTTTCATTGCAATCATCATTGTTTTATGTGTTTTTGTAAACCTTTAATTTCTGCTGTTTTAAAGCCTATTTAACGCCGAATTAATGACTCTGGATGCTCGTACACTGCTGCTCACTAATTTCTGATTAACATTTCTATTTATGTTAGGCGTTGTGCATATTTAAATTTATTTTGCCCTCACCTGACTCCTGTCCTATCCCCTTATGCTTTTTTGTTTTTTCTTTCATTGTATTGCGGCTGCTTGGCTTGAAGGCGGTATGAATGCACCGCCGCACCATAATCAATACCAGTACCACCCGCAATACCAAGCTGGTCCCCCCATGGGCCACGGGGGGGGTTACGGAGGGTGGCAGCCTCCGCAACAACAGGGCCGTTTCGGTGCAGAGAGCGCGCGGCGCGCTACCACAGGAGGCGCCGGCGGTGGACAGGGCGCCCAGGCGGGCAAGGATGATAAGACCAGCCCATTTGTCTCCTCATTGCATTCACATCCTGGATTCCAACCTCAAAAGATCGGGAAAGGTGCTGGTGCGGTGAGTCAATTCTATCTACACTACATAAATGTTTTAATGAGGAAGAGTTTGTATTTTATAAGTCTGTAGAAAGTCAAATTAAAAATAAAAACTTTTAGGTACTTAAAAAAAGGTAAACAAACAAAGCCAACCCAACAAAGTTAAAAATCACGTAAGGTATGTGTTGCTACATTAAATACAACACTTTCTATTTTAGTCGCTTTACAAGGTGAGTGTAATGATTGATTGTGATTTTTAACTTTGTTGGGTTTGTTTATCTTTTTTTAAGTACCTAAAAGTCTCAACCATAATGCCATACCTGAAACTGCCCAGTATTTAAGACGAGAGGGATGAATGTGAATGAGGCATGAAAAGTATGACAGAACAGAAGAAAACTGTGCTTTGCTGTCTCCGCCTAACCCACAGAGAATAAGTTGTGATGCTTATGAACTAAATGAAAAAGCCTGCTCCCTAGTTTTTACCATTTTTCTTTTTATTTGGACCTTTAGACTAAAAAAAAACTTATTTCCAACAAACTTAAATGCAAATTAAGGTATTTTCACCAATTCCATCAATTCCAGGGTGCCGGTCTTCCCAAGCCGCCGAAGCCGCCAGAGAAGCCCCTAATGCCGTACATGCGGTACTCACGCCGCGTGTGGGACAGCGTAAAGGCAGCCCACCCGGACCTAAAGCTCTGGGAAATTGGACGCATCATCGGAGGCATGTGGAGGGATCTCCCGGAGACAGAGAAAGCAGTGTTTGTTGATGAATACGAAGCTGAGAAGGTATGAGAATTGTTATACAGTTGTTTTTTCTTAATGACAGGTTTTCATAAAAAAAAAACATTTAGATTTATATCAATGTGAGATTCGTAAAGTTGGTGTGTGATTATCAAAACAGCAGAAATAAAAATGATAATGCACGCAAAAATTATCAAATACCTATCTCTTCAAAAGAGATACATAATATCAGTCTGTGTTGTAAATAGAAAAATTACAATGCAGTGTACTGCATTTGCCTGCTAGTTATGTCCATATCACATGAGGATTATACATTTTCTAGGATAAAAACTTCACACCGAATTTTGTCAAAATCTGTTGAGTGATTAAAGCTTAATAAAGCAATAGATGGAGTTACAGCCTTGAAATTATGATTACAGATATTGTAGGCATTACTATCTCCCTCTGGTCGTTGTTTACATTTATCTCTGAAAAGTTGATAACTGAAGTTTACTTTACTATCAGGCGCAGTACACAGAAATGTTGAAAACATACCAATCCTCGCCCGCATATTTGCAGTGGCTGGCTCATAAGTCTCGAGGTACTACTTCAACCATAAATGTAACGGGACCCATTTTGTGTGTAATACCATGCCTCACAACACTGCTTCATGTAACACTGGGTTGTACGGGCTAGTTCAAAAAGCCCTTTACTATTTTTAATTTAAGTTATTGACATTCTTTTCTTTACTTTTTTTTTTATGTGGCCAGTACTACAATGGCATTGTTTTTTTAATTTAAATGATAATAGTAAGAGGTTTTATATCAATGTTGGTGCCCATTACTTAGAAGTAAAGTATGATCTGAAAATTTGCATTTTAGGGTGTTCGTAATTTTCACTGTACATTTAAATGCACAAGAATAGTGTCACAGTAAAATTACTATGTAAAATACTGTAAAAGATGGTAAAAAAGATTTTACCTTTATTTAATATCATGGTCATAGAACCAACAGAAAACCTGTGTATAAACGACTACATGGCAGTCATTTTATAATAGTTCATTATTTTGTACAAAACGTAAATATGGTGGATGACAAACCAACAACTCTCAGAATAGAGTTTTATGCATCTAAGGAAATAACCTAAGGTATGTTTTCGTCGACAGGCTATCAACCTCTCATTGCTCTGCAACCTTTTTAGGTTTCAAGTTAAGCGGCACAACAATGACAGGTTGCTACCCTGTCGCCTAAAATATACTTCAACCTACTTCCTTAGTTGCCTCTTGCGACACCCACAATATTGGGAGATTAGGTACAAAATAAAAAGTTAAAATGCCTGCCATGTCGCCGTCACCCAACCAACAAGTGACTAACCTAGCACACTGTAACCGCTAATTTTGTCTCCACATGCACGTCACCTCATTTATATCGGGCACTATAGTCGGAGTACGAAAAGAGTTTGAAAACCTACCACAATTCACCGGCTTACCTGGCGTACGTGGCCGCGAAAAATAAAGCCGTAGGTAAGGGAAGCATGCTTGTGGCTCCTGCATGATTGTTTGCTCCTTCGCTGTCTATGTTTTGACTTTTTGTACATTATCAAATCTTTATATTCTATTAATGAATAAAGCCCCAAAAATAAATAAAGAATTTAAAAAAAAAAACAAATCTTTGACATTTCGAGACAATCTCGATATTAAGATGTGAGAGTATCCGTCATTTCACTATTAAGATAAAGGCACTATACTCTGTTTCGATTTATGCGTGGTTGGACTAAAACTAAATATGGCGATGTATAAAAATGTCTACTTTCTTTACATAGGTGATACGCACTGAGAACATTGTAACAAACAGTATTCAGTGTCATTGCAGTAATGGTTTCCAGTTTTACTTTTGGATAACTGAGTAAAATAAAATTTTTGTCTGTTAATGTCTAATCTTAAACGAAACGGAGTATAGTAATTGACAATGACTCATAAAGATATCAATTCATAACCATTTGATCTTTAAATGAAGAAAGTGTCCATTACTAGTGCTTGTCAGCTTAAATTGTCCATATCATGTCAATTAGGAAACTTTAAATATGAGATAACGTACAAAATGCTATGATTTTTCGTATAGTTGATAATTAATGCAACTTTTGTTGACTTTAATACTAATTCAAAATTCTGTCTTGAACTTTATGTGAGTATCTAAATCGTATAATTCAACAATATCTAGGCTTAATTACAAATTAATGGTGTTTTTATCTTGCATGATATATTTTATTTCATTATGTTGTATTTTCTACTTTCTCTAAATCTAAACGCACAATTATTAGGGTAAAACGCGGATAGATGTCGCCGGAGTATAATTGCAATTCAATTTAAATTAATCTAGTTTCGTGAATGAAACACATGTTATTTAAGTTATTTTATTTATCTATCAAGAGACTGCAACTACAACTACTTAGATATCTGCAAAAAATGCCAATGCTCTGGAAATATCGAAAATAATGTCTTAATATAATCCTTAATAATTCCTTTTATTAATTTGAAGATAATAAACCAAAGTACCTACCCGTGTTAGAAATGAAGAATTTTGCTTTTTATTTACTAAAAAATATAAAATAATTTGAAAAATTGGGGCAACTATCCTGGTTTTACCCTAAGTCTTTCTGTTAAGCTTCATATTAATACGCTCTTGTGTCAGCAGTAGGTAATCTTGAAGAAGAAAGCTCCAGCAAGAAAGGAAGCTCGCAGAAAGAACAGCAGCAGCAGGATCGGAGAATCGATATACAGCCCGCTGAGGATGAAGAAGGTAAATAGCCAATTACCATCTTTTTGTGTTGTTATTATTACGCTAACTGACGCATGTGCTCGTGGGTCCCGCTCCGGACACCCGCCGCGGGCCAGCGAGTCCGCCACGGGCGAATTTTTATTGTTCAGACCAGGGATCGAATACCGGTATTATTTTCATACATTTATACCGGTATTTAATTTCGGTATCTCAGTTGTTTTTGTATGTTATTGGATTTTTTTCATTTAATGTCGTACTTTTGTAGGCTTACCTAAATACTATCTAGGAATACCAAGCTAAAATTTCAAATTAAAGGAGATATTTAGGTTTTTAGTAATACCGGTAACGATCCCTGGTTCAGACACGATTTGTTAGTAAAATACCCGCAACTCAACTAAAATACTAGGCGTTAGCGGTACCAGATGAATAGTTGGTGAGCGTGTGCATGCCGGGATCGGATTAAAGTGCGTCGCACGCGCCCGCGTCAGTTAGCGGTGTCATACTCTTACTTTTAATTATTGTAAAAGGAGTGAAATGTTTCATGCTCTTCTTGGTAGTTTCACCGAAACAATCAAATGTTTCCACTGAATTCTCATCTAGTTCAGCTTTGTAGTACTATCTCAGGCAGTGAAAAAAAAATATTTTAATTTGCTTTGAATTACATGGTTGATCAAAAAAATGTCTAAATGTCATCAAGAAAAGTCAAGCGTTTTCTTTTCAATGGTTTATTGTGAACACTTTGACAAAGTTTTTTTTTTTTTTCAGACCAAGACGAAGGGCTGTCGGTGAAGCATATCGCCTACGCTCGCTACCTGCGCAACCACCGGCTGATTAACGAGATATTCTCGGACACGGTCGTGCCGGACGTGCGGTCTGTCGTCACCACTGCCCGGATGCAGGTAAGCTATTGATGGACTACTTTATGAACTTGGTGATTTTTCATTCGTGCATGTAGCTTTCGTAACTTGTGTAACTTTTATTACATTGTTTCTTTATAAACTCATTTTTAGGGTTCCGTACCCAAAGGGTTAAAACTGGACCCTATTACTGAGACTTTGCTGTCTGTCCGTCTGTCACCAGGCTGTATCTCACGAACCGTGACAGCTAGAGAGTTGAAATTTTCACAGATATTTCTGTTGCCGCTATAACAAAACATACTAAAATAAAAATAATTATTATTGTTAAGGGGGGGCTGCCACAGAAGAAACGTGTTTTTGGTACGGAACCCTTCGTTTAAATACCGCACTGAAGTAATAGCAAAGTTTGACAGTAAGAGGCAGACTTTTGAATTTACCGCTGCCAGTGCCTTAAATTAGTTTTAACGGTTTTCACATGACCCCTTTTTATTTTCCTGGTCAGGCTATACATACCTCATTTGGATATATGGGAATACATACATACATACATATTCTCACGCCTGTATTCCCATGAGGGGTAGGCAGAGCACATGAATTCAAAAATCCAGTGCCACGATTAGCAAATTCTGGGAATGATGGTTATATTGTGTAATTTCTTTAACAGATTCTCAAGAAACAAGTGCAATCTCTGACGATGCACCAGAAGAAGCTGGAAGACGAGCTGCAGCAGATAGAAGAGAAGTTTGAGGCCAAGAAACGCAAGTTCATTGAGAGCAGCGACGCTTTCCAAGAAGAGTTGAAGAAGGTATACTTACTTTAAGAAGGAGTTATCACATCACACTTAACACTAATATTATAAATGCGAATGTTTATGTGTGTGTTTGTTTGTTACTTTATCACGCCCCAACAGCGGGACCAATTTTGATGAAATGTAGAATCATTCTAAACCAAGGCTGGGCAATAGATTTTACAGGTGAGCAAAATTTTTTAACACTGGCGGCCGGACGTGCTTGGCGGGCAAATTCAAATGCCTTGACGCGCCTGGGTTTGGCCAGCCTTGTTCTAAACCACACGTGTGTGGTTACCTAATTTTCAAGCACTTACGTTCATATTGCGCCTTATTTTTTAATGTTTCTGTGTCTACAGCACTGCAAGCCGGCGGTGGATGATGAGACGTTCCAGCGAATGGTAGAACGAGCTCTAGAGCAGATGCGGCGCGGCGTCAACCCCGCCGCGCAGTCGCTCGCGCTCAACGTGTGCGAGAGGAAGGACGAGGTAAGTAAGATTTAATTGTTCTTTTTAGGGTTCCGTACCCAAAGAGTGAAAACGGGATCCTATTACTGAGAGTTCGCTGTTTGTCTGACTCTCCGTTTGTCACCAGGCTGTATCGAACGGTAAGAGCTAGGCAATTGAAATTTTCACAGTTGATGTATTTCTGAAGCTGTTATAACAGCAAAATATTAAAAATAAAATAAATATTTAAGGGGGCTCCCATACAACTAACTTATTTTTTTTGGTCTTTTTGGGTCTATACATATAAATAACAATAACAAAAGGAGCTTCATATATCCACATAATATTTAGTTGTAAGTATATCTACTTTAAAAGTAAATATTGACAAGAAATTAGCCGGGTTTTTTTTATTTGAGAGAATAACATACATACCAGCGATGTTGCGGATATCTGCATCCGTAAATACGGAGCTTTCGCATTCAATTCTACGTCTACATTCCATCCGCAGAAAAATTTGCTCTAGGTAATCGAGAAAACTTACAAAATTATCCATTATTACTCTTTTTTTTTTCTCAGCCCATGGACCAAGAGCAGAACGCGATCAAGCAGGAGAGCAACGGGCCCAACCCGCCGACGCAGGTCGACAAGGTGTCCACCACCGACGTCAAGCCCATAGGCCACGTCACCACCGAGCTCGACAAGGGCGCGCCCGCCCGGCCGAAGGAAGAGAATGGACACCACGAGGAGGGTACGTGGCTTTTTCACCTCTCCATTTCTTCCGTGGATGTCGAAAGAGGCGACTAAGGACACAGGTTGAGGTATATTTAGGCGGTAAGCTAGCAACCTGCTACTATTATACCTGCCAACTTAAAACAAGATCGAGCCCGACCGACCTCAGGAAGGTGGACAATGGCCACCGTGAAGAAGGTACAGTCGGCCAAGAAAATGGCCAACCCCCTTATGGTTGATGTTCATTTGAACCATGTTCTAGTTAGTTGAACGAGTACATTAGTAAAGGCCGGACGCGGAACACGGCGAAATTCGAGCGTTGACCTGTTATTATCTATCTCAGACGCACGCGTACAGTAATATTGCCCTCACGCTCGCACTTGAGCACGTGCGTCGCACTGCGAGCGTGAGGGCAATATTACTGCATGCGTGCAACAGAGATAGCAACGGGTCAACGCTCGAATTTTGCTGTGCTCCGCGACCGGCCTTTAGTCGAAGATCATTCCAAGTCGCCCATGGTCCCTGCCAACAAAACTATTATTAACGTGGGTCCTGACCAAGAAAAGGTTGGGGACCCCTGCTCTAGTGGGTCTGTCCTCTATGCACAGGCATAATGTTTGTTTGTTGTCAGGTGAACGCAAAGAAGAGCACCCGGAGGTGAAGACCGAGGCCAAGGAGCCCGCGCCGCCCGCGCCCGCCGCGCCGCCCGCCGCTCCGCCGGCGCCGCAGCATATGACCTCGCCGCCTCACCACGGTAACGTACCAACTGTTTAGGGCCTCCTGGTGCCAGTAAAAATTATAATTTTAAACAAAAAAAAAACCGACTTCAAATTAGCAATATTTTGAAAGTATTCTGTTTACTGAATGTAAAATCTTGACTTCATTAAAAAATTACCAAAAACGCCGTACATCGCCATATAAAATTTGAAGAGTTCCCTCGATTTCTCCAAGATTCCATCATCAGATCCTGGTTTCGTGCCAATGGGACCAAATTTTGACTCTAAGAACGTTTGTCTAATCAGACGAATATCAACTCATAACTCTTCATTCTGACTGACATCATCTGTCTTACAGATCTCACTATTGGAGTCTAAAAATTACATGCACATTGTCACACAAGAAATAGAGACTACTTTGTTCCACTTGCTACGATTTTGACACACCTCTTTCGCTTTATCCACGGTCACCAATCTTTTCATACATGCTAATCGGTTTTGAGTACCTACTCTTGTCCTGTAAGGCTTCACAGGGCAACACACTCGCGATACAAACTACCCTATCATTCTCTAATTACATTCTTATTAGACAGTGATAACTAGGCTTAGGACTTTTGGATGCTCGCCGTGGTTCTAGAATCCATGGAGTCGCCATTTATGTTAAACTTCTAATAAGATTTTATTCTAAGTTCTTCTAAATATTTAAGATAATGGCGACTCCACGGATTCTGGAACCACGACGAGCATCCAAAAGTCCTAAGCCTAGTGATAAGGATCGCGCGTTGTCATGCTAAGCCGGCGAGCTTTTTTGCAGAGAACTCGGTCAATAGTTTTTTTTTTCAGCCATGATGATGCCTCCTAACCCGAACGCGCCGCCCCACCCGCCGCCGCACGGGCCGCCGCCGCCCGGGGGTGAGTGCCCCCCTCGCCCCCCCACTTGTGTTAACACTGCTACCATTCACATTTAAGGGTGCCAGGGTGCTAAACTAACACTATGGTTGAAGTTACTTTGTTAAAAAAATATATAAGTAATTAGATGCACGTGGGTAACTTTGTGCAGTATACGTGTTACAAAAACTGGGTAAAAGATGTAGATTAAAGTGAAAAATATTGTAAACCCTAGTAGCTGTCACTTAATAGACCTGAAGTCATCATAGATTTATTGAACAGAGCGCAGAGTGTATTCTTTGACGGATTTTCAATTTTTCAAACTCGATATGAGGAATTAATGCATTTTTTTTAATATTTTAAATTAACCCCCTTTTTCCTTTACTCATGGGAGCGTTCAAGTATTACGTAACGCAATTTTGGGGGAGGGGTGGTCTCGTGAAACGTTACGATGCGTTACTATGGGGGGAGGGGGGGTCCAAATCCAAACAACGCGTTACGTAACATTATTTTTTTAGTAAAAAAATAGGAAAAAATCCCAAGTTGGCAACCCTTTTACATTTAGACTTCGCGGGGAACCCCTAAACTGTATACGTCAGTTTTATTTTGTTTTTCAAAGGTGGCTACACCTTTCGTTTGTTTTTCGGGGAATTCCTCAACAGTATTGTACCTGTGCCATTTTTATTTTGTTTTTGTTGTCAGTACCCCCTAATTTTCGCATGTTGCTGTGTTTCTTACTTTGCGCAACATAACTTTTAGCTAAAAATCGCGAAATTTTATCATATTGGTCAGTGGTGAAAATGGTCGTGCGTGTTACGTAACGTTCAGAGATGGTGGGGGGGGGGAGTGCAGCTAAACGTTATGGCGCGTTACATAGGGGGGAGGGGGGGTCGAAAATCTTCAAAAATTGCGTTACGTAATACTTGAACGCTCCCCATATTTTTGCAACACGTTGTATAGACATTCAGTTCAGTGTTTTTAAAGTGCGATTGTGGTATTGTCAGACGAGCCACGGCGAGTTTTACAATCACACTAGTTAAGTTACTGGATTTAAATAAAAATTAGAAAATTACATGTAGGTATTTGCTTCGATATGTTAATATTTTTGTTTTTCCACCCTGGCATCTTTACATTGCTCGTGTTTCTACTGTTTTGGATTTTAATATGATAATAGTTTTATTTTAAAGAAAGTAATTTGACATCCGAATAGTACAATCCAATACCGTATCTAGACGAGAAATTAACATTGGCTACTTTATTTTTCTTGAATTCATGAAAACTTAACTAAATACCAATAGACCCGTGCACATATTAACCGGTTTGCACATACCTTTTGGGGACGAAATGTATAAAGATGGATAAAATAAACGGGATTTGGGGACTTGAAATATTTGTTTGTGTTCATAGAAAATGTGTGTTGAGTGCGTCTTGCATTGTTGAGTTCTGGGCAAATTAATAGTGATTTGACTCACTAGAATCAACTGGATCAGTCAAACTGGAATCTCTTTTTGACATTAGTTTTGCTTAATTTAGTGAAAACTTCTGGTATTTTACGACTTCTATTAGTATTAAAGGTGTCAAATCGGGGTCTAGTTTGACGTTGCCTAAATCTAGAGTGATTCTGGCGAAACAGATATTTGTTGGACCATCGCTTTCTGGGCTTCATTTTCACTATAAAAAAGTTTCAGTTCATTACTTGTAAATAAAGATAACAATCATGACTATATTTTTTACAATGCTATCGGCATTTTGTACTCTCGGTTCTGATGTTATAGTAGATGCCAATTGGCTTCTACTATACATATAGGGTTAATTTTTCAGGAATGACTTTTTAAGGTAGGTAATTTTTAGCACTGCCTGGACCTACATTCACCGTGTTGTGTTCGCACCATTTTTATTAGCCGCGATAGTGTTGCTTTTCTAGACCAGAGTTTTCAAATATAGCGTAATTTCGACTCCAATATCGCTTCAGACGCGTAACTGTTTCGTAGTTATTACGCTAACTAGACGAAACAAAATTGTCACATCGGTGCTTATAATTGCCATACTCTTAAGTATTTGCAGATTCTCTATAAAAACAAGCCAAAGTGGGGTACACCCAAGTTTAAGTTTGTAGGGGGATTTATAGAAAGTAAACTAACGGTAGGTTACTGTAAACTTTATTCGTAATAAAAAAAGCGATTGATCGTAACTTGAAGCTTATCTGTGTCTTAAAAAACCGGTAATTTGTGTGTCAGACTCGTACGTCAATGGTTCCGTACACAAGTATAAAGTTGTATTTCTCGTTATTGCGACCACATTAACCACCACCAATTACCACGATTCAAGATGTCCTGTGACAGACGAACGGACGGACAGACCGAGGAATCTCGACAATAGCTCTCTGAGAAAGACTCCAAGAGAAGTCCACAAAGAGGAAGTTCAATTTATGCAACCAATCTTCGAAACGTTGCCGCGATGTAGGATTTAGTTCGGCTATTCGACGATATGTGGCGCTGGCTAACAATCGGGTAGGCGGTACCGTAAGCAAGTGTCCCCTCAACAGCGGTGGGCTACGGCGCGCCGTACGGCGGCCGCTACTACGGGGGGTACGCGGGCTTCCCGCCCTACCCCGCGCACGCGTACTGCGCGCCCGAGCACTACGCGCCTCACGCCGCGCATCTCCACCCGCCGCCTGCGCATCCGTTGCCGGCGCCGCATCCGGACTATAAGCGTGAGTTGTAGGATGTTGTAGAATCTCTAGGACTTCCGATACCGAGGTGTTGCGGGATCCCGTGTGTGATGCGGGGTTCGAGGGCATTGCGGGATGAAAAAAGGGGGAATGCGATGCCCTTTGGAAACGTTTTCAGTTGAAATTAAAAGCTGACTAATGTAATGTAATTAACACATTCACGACCAAGCCTAAAATCAAGACATCTGCGCGGAACCGAGTAGTCTATAGCTTAGCTAGTACAAAATGAACCCTGCTACCGGGTTCTCGGCGTCCCGCGAACGTTATGAAGAACCCGGGAGCCGGGTCCTTGGTTCTGAATGTGTTAACGCGCACGCGTACTGCGCGCCCGAGCACTACGCGCCTCACGCCGCGCATCTGCACCCGCCGCCCGCGCATCCCTTGCCGCAGCCCCATCCGGACTACAAGCGTGAGTTGTAGGATGTTGTAGAATCTCTAGGACTTGCAATCCTCCGAGTAGTGAGATCTCGGTGTTGCGGGATCCCGTGGCGTTTTTAGATCCCGTGTGTTGCGGGATGAAAAAAGGGGGAATGCGATGTCCTTCGGAAACGTTTTCAGTTGAAATTAAAAGCTGACAAACGTAATGATTAAGTAGTAATTTATCAATTGTTCTTTTAGTTTATTTTTTTTCGAAACGAGTTTTATTTTGATTTGATTTGGTTATTCAGAATTTGTTATTGGTTTTTATACAAAAACAACAGTATAATTTGATTGATCTCATACTAATAAAAATGATGATTAATCAATTATATTTTTGTTGTAATAAACTGTTATATTTATGCGAATATCTTCAACATACGGAATCCCGCAAATACCGAGATCTCGCATTGAAAATTCGTAGTCCCGCGAATATGGAGATTGAATTCGAGCCGCGGTATTGGAAGCCCTAGCAGGATCCAGGGTGGCCAGAGTCTACATTCCAGTCCATTCCAGTCTACATTCGGTGCGTGACTGCCCGACACTGCAATCGTGAGTTAAGAAATAGATTACAGGGAGACCAGAAGGATGCAGCCTGTGTATGGCTCGAGAATGCAAGCGTGAGCACGGGAACTAGAACAACGGTGAGTTGAACTTTACAGCTGGCTCGCCCTTTGAATGCGTCTGGATGATGCAACGAGAGAACAGACTGAAAACTGAGGTAAGTTCAGTTCGTAATGCAGGAACTGCCTGTTACATTACTGGCGTATGAGCACATTCAAAACCTTGGAGTTATCTGGAGACTGCTTTCAAATCGCGGACAGGTATGTACACCCAATTCCCAATTTCCGATTCGATTATTAATTGTACTTTCTAAGATTTCGAATTTAGAAATGACGTATTTAGCCAACTTTACGGAGATAAGATTGAAACGGTTATGCAAGTTTTAAAAATGTTTTCAACGGAGGTCCATAGGTATCAATCACGGGTAACTGTACGCATAGGGACAGCAAAACATCACCGGTTCCACTAATCCATGTTACTAATATTCACATCACCCGCTTTCAACTATGGCGTCTAACAATGTGTTTACATGTTTGCTTTTACCTTAATTTCGAGTGCTATAACTTCTTCTTTATGCCCAATAGCGGAGGAGCCACCAGCCAAAAAGGAAGCGGAATGATTGTCGCCTAAACGCGTCGTTAAGCGACGACGCAAGTCCTCATCCAAGGACGCCCAGTGAAGAGACGCTATAAGTGCATTCAGTGGTTACAATAGGCTTCAGAAGCAAGCATATCAGACTCGAAGTTAACACGTTCGCGTCCGGCAGCGTTTCACTGAACCCTTAAGCTATGCCGGGCGAAATTATCGTGGTCAGGAGTACGAACAACATGATCACAGATGTGTCACTGGCATAGGAGTAAGAATTTTTTGGTCACAGACGTTGTGTCACCGAACGCGAACGTGTTAAGTCTGATATGGTTGTACCTGATGCCGATAGCACCATGTTCAGCGCTTCTCACGTTGCCCAACCACCCGTATTTGAATGATGTATGTACTTTGAATAAAAGTTGGGTAGGTGATTTGCGCTAGCATTATTTGTAAGTAAAACGAAACCAGACAAAACTACATCAACCTTTTGTATGGGGAACGCGGTTCAGAGTAATTTTTTTGGATAGCTTTTAGTTTTTTATCGAAATTGTTGAGGCTTGTGCCTAGTTCTGCTAGAGTTGAAGTCACGCACACTAGAACATGTCTTGTAATGACTGCGGGATTTTGACATTCAATCGTTATTTTTTTCGTTCTCCTTTTTTAGAATCAATTCTTCTTGTAAGTTGTGTGTGTAAGTCCCTTTAACTCTTGTGGAACTAGATATACGTCGTCTAAATTTTAGACTCTAAAACTAGACACCCAAATGGTGCTTTTCCTTTGTTTTGGCATACGAAAAGTAAATTCTTCTTCATAACAGTAATTTTACATTACTATCTGAATCTGCCAAGCTCCCCGTTCGAAGTAAATAATTTTAGGATCTTCTTAATTATTGTTTTATTTTAAGTAACCCATTATTTAAATAAATGAAAAACTATTTATAGTGCTTAGAAATGTAATCCTTATGCTTTATATACAAAACATGATGACGATGTTATCCTAGGAATAACTAGATTTATCCATAAATAATACATTGAACATCAATACTTTTAGTAAGTAAGTTAGATATTTTGTAGAGGTGCGCCGAATATCAGTTTGATTCGGTTTTGGAGCCGAATATATTTGGTTCGAGTATATTTTCTTGGCTACATGACACATTGTAAAACTAAAAAACAAAACTTATATAAGATTTATGAATTTCATGATATATTTAAAGTCGAATCAATATTTATCAGGCGTGAGGTATGGCTCACTCATCACCTAGCAACCAGCGACACGTAGCGCACATAGAACCTATTTAACCGGTAAAAAAAGGTTCAGTAAAAGTCAAACCGAATATTACTCGGCATACGGTTATTCCTTGAGTATTCGGCGCATCTCTAATATTTTTTATTGTAATAAACTAAACGAATATTTGTTCTATCCGGTTGCTGTTTCTGCCGAACTGTGCAATGACGGGGCGGCCGCTCAATATCGTCCCGTTGATTTCGTGCACAGCTTGTATGGCTACGTCTTCATCTGGAAATGGGAATAAATAGTTTATAATCATTATGACTTGTTTTATTACTGTCCACACTGACCGCCGAGGCAAGCGCGTGAGACGTGCTTTTGTTTCAAGGCTCCATCGCAACAAAAAAACCAGGAGGATATTGTCTAGATTTTTTTAAAGGATCAAATAATTACATACATACATCACGCTTGTAATCCCAAATTGGGTTGGCAGAGCAGCTAAACGCTACGTAAACAAGACCAATGACTATTTTAACCTCGTAAGGCCCCGCGTACTTTATAAAGCACAAATTACTAGTAAGCATAACAGCCGAATGTACTTCATTAACACATTCAGAACCAAGGCCCCGGCTCCCGGGTTCTTCAAAACATTCGCGAGATACCGAGAACCCGGTACCCGGGTTCATTTTGTACTAGCTATAGACTACTCGGTTCCGCGCAGAAGTTTTGATTTTAAGCTTGGTCGTGAATGTGTTAAGTACAAATTATTCAGTGGAAAATGAACTTAAAGATCAGGTTACGTAAGATTCAACATTTTAAGCCATGAAATTTTTGTCTGGGGCTGAGGCCCTAAATTAGATAATTAGAGTCAGGGCTTAGGAGGTTAAGTTTCGTGGCCACTTTTAGTACCTAAACTTTTTTAGGTTTTAACCCATTAATGGTCAAAATGAAACTAGCAGAGATTCATCAAAAATTTGTTGATTTTATAATTAAAGAGGATAAAAGGAATTAGGAAATGAGAAAAAAAAAATTTTTTTTTTTAGGCATTTTTGCGAGTTTTCTCACCTTTTCGGTAGAGTTTGGAGCGACGTTATTGTCGACAAGGTGGAGATTTATTTATTATTATAAAACTGTACCCAATCATATTACATTTAGCGTCAACAATTTAAATTTTTCCCTTAATTTTAAGTGTTCCCAAATTGGCACAGTGACCAAGAATGGGTTAAGTTGGCAGGTAAAATAGTGGCTAGCCTGTTGCATAAAATATGATATAGAAGAAATGGAGAGGTTTTATTCTAAACTCGACACCAAACGGGTAATAAACCAATTAGTATTTAAACTCACTCTGAAAGGCGACAAAAGCCTGCCCCCGCATACGGCCGTTCATTAAACGGATGTCGACAGGCCCTCCGTTGTCCAGTATGAACTGATTGAAAAGCAGTGACAGCTGATCCTGCGACACCGCTGGAGCGATGTTCTTGAGATACAGCACCTGGTGAAGTTTGTATTTTTTAAACAAGTAGAACCAAATAGAGCCAATTCTTTATTCTCATATACTAATGACAGGTGCAAATTCACTAATAATGATATAGGTGAAAAACTCAGGTAAGTCACCTGAGCGTCTAGTGTAATGAAAACGATGATGAATTCGATAACAATTTCGTTTGTGAGTTATAGCAAAATTGTATGGAAACTGACAGCGCCGCCAGCGGAACGTTTCCACTACTGCCGTCGTCCATACAATTCCGGTTTTAACTTCGGTTCCCTCTAAACTAAAGTGAAGATTTAAACATTTAAGAAAATAAAAGACTTGAATGACTACATGTGCCTGAATACCTAATTACCTTTCTGCAGCTACACTTCACTACACTATCTCGCCTGTTCCAATTACAGCATGAATCTGAACTTTGGGGATCCAGAATAGCAAATCTCTACCTACTGTATTTAGCAACTGAGTAAAAGCTGTTTTGCCTACCTTTGACGGAACTCCTGGTTCATAATCCTTGAATCTCTCAATTTTCTTTATATCATCTATGCACATCTTGGTGCCTTCTAAAAGTTGTTCTTCCGCTGCGTTGACGGGCATCACAATATCAACCGCCTCATATTCCTGTTGGGCCTGCTCTTCCCTCTGCACTGGCTTTAATCGGACAATCTTGTTATTTTTAATAGTGTACATTGTGCGTTTGTTGGGCCCTATCTGTTTGCTCCGAGCACCAATTTTAACCCTTTTTGAGGCATCTCTAACATCCCATAGACTGCCCGCCTTCACTTGCTTATTAACATTTGACACTGCACCAATTTCGATTCTTTTCGAAAGTACTCTCTCTTTTCTTCTTTCAAGCCTTCTCAGGATTTTCCTTCGTTTTGTTATCGGCACTGTTTTGTCATCTTTCAAATGGCCAAATAAATTGTCTTCCATGTCTTTTATATCATTCATAGGGTGACCATCTGGATAGAATGTTACAGTGTTTTTCTGTAACCTTTCTATAACTGTGGGTGTGTCTGATGTTGATGATGTGCTTGGTTCACTTTCACATTGATTTGAACTGGAAATTACACAGAAACAGTTATCAGCTAATAATATCACTATCATAATATCTGTCTATTGAAATTTCTTACTGCTGATTTAAAGTATGATATAGTAAGACATCCCTACTATCCCTACTAATATTATAAGTGCGAAAGTAACTCTGTCTGTCTGTTACACTTTCCCGCTTAAACCTCTCAACCGATTTTGATGAAATTTGGCACAGACAATCTTTAGACCCTGAGAAAGGACATAGGCTACCTTTTATTGCGAAAAAAAATCTATTCTACGTGGATGAAGTCGCGGGCACAGCTAGTTAGAAATAATTTTGTATTTCATTTCAACCTTGTGAAAATCCAAGGATTACTGTCTCAACAGCCCTTGCAGAATGTTTATGATGTTGTATGTCTTCTGCCTTGTCGGTATTATGAGTACTATATTTATTTACATCTTAGCCAAGGTTTTCACAATATACAGGGTGTCCCAGAACTCAACGATAATTTGGGACCGGATGAAAGGCCAGGCTACACCAGTTCAGGGAAAAATAAAAAAAAAATCTATGCCACTGCGGTTCAGGAATAATAGGCATTTTTTCAAAAGAGTTGAAAAAAGCCACCCTCGGTCGTACTTTCAAGTCCTGTGATCAACAGTGTCACTATTTCGCTGGAACTTTTTAATTTTGGGATCTTCATTAACTACGCTATTAATCGCATCCACAAATTGATGCCAAAAACATCGGTAATTTAATAAAATAAGTCAAGTTTTAGAGAGTCACGGTTCACGAAAATATTGTTTGGTAACTTTGACTCTTCATTTTGTAAAAAAAAGTACTACACTACCAGTGGCGTAGCTACCAAGGGGCTAGGCG
>BHDV01027376.1:63641-85039 GCA_005406045.1 Adoxophyes honmai
AAAAAAAAAAAAAAAACACACTTCTCTTCTGTATTGTTGTGTTGACCATTGACACTAGAACTGTCTGACGTCTGTCTGTCCGTCGGGTCTGTTTCTGTTCTGTCTTCTGTGTACTGTACAGTCAACATTACATACAAGTCACATTTTTTTAAGTTGATCGATCTGAGCGGCTTCTGTATATTTTGCTATTGATTATTAGTTGTTCCGCACATACTAGGTAAAAATGTACATTTTGTGTTATTTAATATTTAATTACACGGTAATAGGGTTGGTATACATTAATAAAAAAATATTTTTTTTATTGATTTTGGCGATAAGTCAAACTGCGGTACTACAGTTCGCAAATATATATTGTAAATTGACTCCTTATAATGGGCCATTTAACTCCCTTTCGGCTTAATCCGTATTTTTGTAACACCTTGCAGAATGACATTTTTTTTAACTATTTTTTTTAACTTAATAGTTTGCGTGAGAGACACTTTCAGAAGAAAATGTGTCCCTTCCCCCCCTAAATTCTAAATTAGAGAATGATGAATGAAAAATGATTTGAACGAGATCTAAGTAATATCTAAGTTTTCTATTATTACGACATAAAACCTAAACCGCATGTTACATCTCATTTACATATACAGGGTAGAAAGTTTTCATGGGCCCTGGAGGGGAACTACTCTAAATAATTTAGTTAGTTCATTTTACTGAAAGGAAACATTCTTTTATTTTTAGAAAGAAACAAAACTGCATTAAAATATTTTAAAAAATTTGGCTTGTCACAACCGGGAGTCGACCAACTAAAAAAAAACCTCGCGCTTGTTTTATTATACGAATCGGTAGGACTATTGTTTAGGATAAAATTGGTATAAGAAACATTTGGTCTTACATAACGTTTTAAGCTTTCGCAATTCTCACTCATATTTGTACATACTCGGAACTTAATCACGACTTAATTTATTTACTTAGTCGACGTTTCGGCTGCGTTGCAGCGACCGTGGTCAGGAGTCAAATCGTGACAAAAAAAAATTGATGCAGTTTTGTTTCTTTCTAAAAATAAAGGAATGTTTCCTTTCAGTAAAATGAGCTAACTAAAGGATTTAGGGATTTTAGGCTAGTTCCCCTCCAGGGCCCATGAAAACTTTCCACCCTGTTTATTTGACACCTTGGTTATGCTCAGATATTAATGAATTTGACTGTACGTGTACGTAGCGTAGGTGTTGCCATGAGAAAAAATAAAATTTCCTTGGCTTAAGGCGTTTTTGTTTGCAAATCGTACTTGCGTCACCAATGTCACCATTTTCTTTGTGTTGATTTCATTGGTCGGGGTTTTAATATAATTATGTCTGTGGTGTGTTGTGTTTGGTTCTTTTAGTTGGAGGCAGATTCCAGATTGATTGTTGAAATTGGTTGAAATCTATGTTGCATTGCATTGTTGTATTCTATTCTATTGTGTTGTGTCGCAATTCTCGTAATCGTAACCTTGTGTTAAAAAAGAAATCGTTTTTCTGTGCGTAATTATCCCAATCCAATTCAACTAAATCTTTTACTTATCTATCTTTTTTAAAGTGTGGTGAGAAAATGAATTCGTGGGGTAACGATTTCGGAATGGGTCCAAACATGATGGGTATGCAGGGTATGCCACCAATGAATCCCATGATGCAAAATATGATGCACCCGCCTCTTTTGCCTCCTCCTATGATGCAGAATATGGTGGATATGCCAATTCCTAATAACAACATGGGACAGATGCCTCAAATCGGTCCGCAAATGCCACCTGAGGGGATGCCACTACAGCCTGACGTACAAGATCCCAGTGTAGAGTCTACGGAAGTGCAAGCGATTGAGGAGGAGGCCACTCAAGGGTCATCCAGACAAGGCCAGGAAGGACAGAGGAACAGAGACTCTAGGAATAGAGATCGTGACAGAGGTAAAGTGTAACACAAAGAACTATGATAAAATTTTCATGTTCATTATGTTGGAAAGTTTAGCAAGTTATTCGGTATTGCACCCTTATATTTTTCATGTGTTAATTTGTAATGAAAGATGAAAATAACTATAAAAAACAGTGATGTAGTTTGTATTAACCGTGTGGTGTCGGGTTTAGAATAACACCTCTCCATTTCTTCCGTGGAAGTCGTAAGAGGCGACTAAGGACATAGGTTAAGGTACATTTAGGCGACAGGCTAGCAAACTGTCACTATTGTACCTGCCACCTTAAAACCTGAGAAATACATAAATGCTAGAAGTGGCCACAAAATGTGAAATAGTCACCGTTTTGTCTATGTAGCGTTTTGTGTGCTCTGCCTACCCCATTTGGGAATACAGGCGTGACTGTATGTATGTATGTATGTATTTTGTATTAATACAATTATTAATAGTTATCATACATACATACATATTATCACGCCTGTATTCCCAAGAGGAGTAGGCAGAGCACATGAATTCAAAAATATAATAGTTATCATTGTGCATAATATTTACTAACACTGCATACATAATATTATTCATTAGTTTGACTATGGATATGTCACCGGAAAATAACACATTCCGTAAGTTTATAAATTTCCTAGGAAGTTTATAAACTTTCGTAAGATTCCAAACGGGAGACAAAAAACGTTTTTACGCCCACATTTTTGCAAAATTTAATATAATCTAACCTTTTTTTTTTTTTTTTGTTTGGGCTGGGAAATGCATTTACGCACTCTACTTGGAATTGTTGTCGCCATTGTATGATTCATGGCGGCAACAATTCCATGGATGTACGGGACTCGCCTCCCCGAAGGAAGGAATACCCGTTAAAACCCAGCACTCCCCCCCGACCGTTAATGCGGGGTGTCACGGGATCGCCATAGGCATGCTACCGCGACACCCGCCGGTTAGCCATTGCTGGCCCCTCACTGCTTTTAAGGAGTGTGCTCTCCATCCCCGGGTCCTTTTTTGAAAGGGGTCAGGTCCCCTCCTCAACGCTCCTTCTTAACCAAGAAGGAGTCGCGAGCATAATAGGCTTGTTTCTTTAATAACGAGGAGGCAGCCTCTCCTCGTGCCCTCACGGAAATGATGCGCCCTGAAAAGGGCGCATCCCCACCCCGGTGCGCCCTGAAAAGGGCGCTTCCCCTACCCCGCCTGGCCTAACCTCACGGCTTTCGGCGGGGGTGTCGCTCTTGGTCTGGCCCATCACCCCGAGCCAACTCGGTATGGGTGACCCTGTCCGGTATAGACCCGGGGATCATTTGGGCACGCAAGCCCCCCCACCACGACAAGGTGGCGACACAGTCGGGGGGGAATATAATCTAACCTAACCTAACCTAATCTAACATAACTAAACCTAATCTGATCTAAACTAACATAATCTAACCTAACCTAACCTAACGTAAATTGATTATTTTACGAAAATGCGGCCGTAAAATAATACAATTTGTCTGTCGTTTGGAATCTTACGGAAGTTTATAAATTTCCTGAATTTTTTTAGGAAATTTATAAACTTACGGAATGTGTTATTTCCCGGTGACAGATACATTAGTTTTGATTGAAATAATGAATTTTAATTTGAATAAACAAAGTAAAGCATATCAACACTTGAAAGGTGAAAATAAATGATAGGTAAGTGTCTATTTTTTACATTGAGTTAAATAAATGAAATTTATAAATAAAAATAAAATTTTGCTGATTTCAACCATGTATATTATGTAAGTTAATATCCAAAAATTATGCTTATCATATTTCACTTTTCAAGTGTCTATATTTATTGTTTGTTGCCACAATAGCATGGGTTACGGTTTTAAAAAAAGTTAACATACTTTTAAAAGGATTCTTTCAAATGAGTCTGAAATTCCTCAGATAACCGGCCTGGTCGCTCAACACACAGGACCAGGTCTCGTGAGCGCCGTGACAGAAACGAGCGGATGGGTGGCAACAGAGTGCCTGACAGGCCTGAGCGTGTCGATAGACCTGACAGGAATAGACATGACCGACGTGACCGAAGGTCTAAATGGGACAACAATGATAAGGCTGGCCCCTCCGACAAGGGGAATATGGGAATGGCTATGAATATGATAATGCCAGGTGAGTCTAATACAGCAGTTAAATAAACTTACAATAGTCTTTAAGTTTTACAGCTAATCCAGTTTACTACAGATAATTCCCAATTATCAATACCTTGCTTTTCTTTGCACCTGTGTGGTATGGGGATAGACTAACACCTCTCCATTTACTCCCTGGATGTTGTAAGAGGAAACTATGGAAATAGGTTTAGGTATGTTTTAGCTGACAGGCTAGCAACTTGTCACTTTTATACCTCTTTCATCTGTTTATTAAACCTAAATATGCTGAAAGGGGCCACGGGACGTGAAGTGGGCATGGCTTGTCTATGTAACGTTTTGTGTGCTCAGCCTGCACCGTTTGGGAATGCAGTTGTGATTGTATGTAGGATTAGACTAATCAATTGGATAGTACTGTTATAACAAATACACGAGTTAGTGAATGCATTAGGTCAAATTCAGAATTTGTAGAGTTATGATTCGCAAAATCAGTTGAATATGGGTCACACGATAATTCACAATGAAACATTCATTATTCAATTTTCGAATTGCAAAGGAACTTGAGGCTCATCAACATTGCTAAATTTAGAAACTAAAGGGTAAGAAAGTACAAAGAATAATGTGGAATTTCAGGAGGATCCATGCCTTATGGTATGATGCAGAATCAGCCCAATCAGATGGATATGCAGTCCATGTCCAACATGCCTGGGATGATGCCGGGCATGATGAATCCAATGATGGATCAGAACATGTTCATGATGAACCAGCAAATGATGCCGATGATGAACCAAGCAATGTTCTTTAGCAGTGTTATCCTCCTGCCTCCGAACCCTGGCGCTTCCATGCCCAACAGGAGAGAGAGACCTCCAGGCTGCCGCACCATCTTTGTTGGAGGTCTGCCAAATAATATCAAGGAAGATGTTCTTACTGAAATATTCCAGCGTTTCGGTAATGTCTGTGATGTCAAGATGCACAGACAAGGGGTTTGTCACGTCCGATTTGAGAAACAGGAGAGTGTTGAGCAGAGTTTCTTTATTTCGGGATATCGGTTTAAGTATCACAACCAGGGTGATAGTGAGGCCACCACGCTGTTCGTAGATTATGCGTTGGTAAGTTATTATTTACTATACAAAGCTGTACAGGTAGAAAATTACATACTTCATTTCTGTGTTGTACAATCAATATTCAACTCTGTTTTTTTTTAATGTGTCTTTTGGTTGTAAGAACCGAAAGTGTTTGCCTTTTTTCATCAGTACATATTTTATTTCTCCGTAGAACCGTGATGATTATAACGAGTTCGAAAGGTCCAAGCGTAACAAACGGGATCCGACGCCACCGCGCATAGAGCCAATGACACCCGTTGCTCTTCAAGCCATCACCGAGAAGGTGAAGAGTGATGACCAGTTTGCTGAGGCCGCTCCGGTGAGTATTTATTCATCTTTGAGCTGATATTGTTCTATTTTTGTACGTCGTGGTAGCGGTTTTAGAATAGAAATCTATTTGTTTCGTGGATGTCGTACAACGCAACTAAGGATATCGGTTTAGGTATATTTTAGGCGACAGGCTAGCAACTTGCCACTATTTGCCCTTAACTTAGAACCTAAAAATGTGCTGGCAGTCGCCAGTAAGCGTAGTTGAGTTCTCATGATTTTAACATGTTTCGTTTGGTATGTCTGCCCTATTTGGGAATACAGACCTGACATGTATATAAGTTATTAAATACGCAAAAAAAGCGGCCGAGTGCTAATGTCATGCTCTCAAAGTTCTTTACTTCATGTAATTTTCAGATTTTGCATAATTTGCCTTTTTTATGTTGTTGCAGACCCTTGTAGGCTGGCTAGAGCGCGGGGAGTGTAACAAAAAGAACGCGAATACCTTCTACTCCCTCATACAAGCCAGCAACAACCAGATACGCAGACTCTTCAACGTGAAGATGCTCCTCGATGAGGAATACCACAACGTCAAAGTGTCCATGAAGGAGAAATTCGCTCATGTGCTGCTGCAATGTAAGTCTTGTTCTAGTTGAGTTTAAGGTCTGGCACGATGCTCAAAATCATTAAATACAAACTTTTTGCTTCGTGCCAGATCTTCTTTTTTTTTCGAAGTAGTGTTCAGTTCCTGAGCTGGACTGAATGGCAGGATGCTACATAGCGTCGAGGTAATAAGCAGGAAGGCAACGACACTGCAGCAAAAGGATTACTTCACTAGAAGCGAACCAGCAGTTATAAAATCAAGTCCAACACATTCTTTGTAGGTGCTGTATTCGCGGAATAACTAAAGAGGTTCGTTCTCTAGCTCGATGGCGTTTCACGTTATCGCCGTGAAATTTTTAAGGTGGACGTACACGAAACCGTTCGATTTTGATTCTACCGCTGTAACATACCGCAGTTCGGAATTGTTTGTATAAAAGTCCATATATCCACGCATACTTATCGGAACGGCAACGCCTCGTCTCGACACAATCCAGCAGCTCGTGGACAACTTGCCGTTACTGCGATTACGGCGTATTGTCCTGCTGACGACTTATGGACTCCTGACCAACGCCCCAGTTTGCCGCTTGACATCTTCGTGCTCTACGATTATCCACGTTGACAACAAGCAGCCAGCCAGTCAACGGGTCTTCTGTTACGAGCTAGCGTATGGTTGATGGCGAGGCTTTGCCGTTCCGCTGCCGAGCGGTTTCGTGGGCGGCATCCTTTAGTCTTTGCTTTTAACTGACGCAAGAATATGTCGAATATTTCATGATTTTTTAGTTTCTGATAGAGCCTTACAACAGGTGAGTAAGATATACCAGAAGAGATATACAGTCGAGTGATTAAATTGTTTATAAAATACGACGCTAATTGCGGCGTAAGTTTTCGTGTATTTTTAATAGAGTATTCCTGAACTATGCTACTTGGAGAATCAACAGCAATTGACACGACCTGGCACTTTGGTTCACATCAAGAAACCGACGTTAGCTTAACAGAAACTCGAAAAAAAAAGCATAAACCTCATCATTGTAAAAAGACTTGCATCAGTTAAAGTACATCTTGCGTCAGTTAAACTACATACAAGTAGACGCACGTGAAAATAACTTCAGGCGATTTACCTGCGCAGTGAGCGAATTGCAGACCAAATTGACGGTGAGCGGTGGTAGGTATACGTGAAGGGGGCGAAGAAGCGTGGCCAGCGCGCTGCGACATTGGTATATTAGTTGGAATCTTGCACAAACATGAGATATGTCCACTTATCGCCCAAAGCTCTTTTTACGTGCGTCGATTTATGAGAGAGGTGTATGGCGATTACAAGGCACAGCTAGATGCGATATAGGGTGGGTAAGGTTACTACTAGGTCAGATGGACGGCTGCTCACCACGGGAAGGAACTCCTAGCTACGTCAATAGGCCACCGAGGACTTCACGAATGCTGCGCATACGATCGTCGATCTTTGTGGCAATCCTGGATGGTTGTATCTCAACTAATGCGTGCAAACTGGTCTTATTAACTCATTCAGCTATCAAATTTTGTTTATTTATGGTTGAATGATTGAGATGGATGAAAGAGAGCTGTTGAAACTTGGGAGGATTGGAATTGTATGTTGTAAATTGAAAGCGGTCGCGGCCTGTTCTACGACTTGTTTGGTAAGTATAATTTTGATTATGGTGACAGAACTGATTGATGTTAATTTGAAATCCTTTTAAGAGTAAGCTACTTTCAGTAACCTGCAAAATGTTTGAACCATCCTTCAGTTTTGTTTGCTTTAAATTAACCTTTTCAACTCGAAATACTGTCTAGCGAAATTTTATCTCAAATGAACTCTTTCTTTTACCTGCATCCATATAATATTAATATTTTTCATTGGTGTCGAGTCGAAAAGATTCGATATAGCTTTTTAATATTTAAGCAAATGGCTTCAACTTCAGCCAGTTTTCCTGAGCATCGTGGCGGAAGAATCCTGGAGTCTGCCAATATATTTAATCTACTAACACTAAATCTAGCGTATTTAACATTTGTTTCATGATGGCACATTACTTCGCAATGTCCGATAAGCTGATTCACTTAAAAAGAGGACTGAGCTAAAACCGGACAACGCGGAATGTTTGTAAAACTGACCACAGTGTCAAATTCCGTGAGGTCAGAGGTCATAATAATTCGCCCCTGCCGTCAAATAAACAGCGGTTGAATTTGCTTTTACGTATTTCCAAAAGAAGAGACAATATAGTTTCGTAGTGTTTAGTACGATGCCGACAGTGCCTAATTCAAACAGCCCCAGTTCCCAATTTTATATTCATTCATGTAAACAAGTTGAAGACACTCGCTTGCTAAGATTTTTACCGACGCAGGGCTTCCCAATTATGGCGCAATCTATTTAATTGTTAACACGGAGGAAAAAATAACTGTCTGCCTTTGGTTCCTTCGTTTATCGTCTTCAGCTTCAGTTCAGTCTTCAGCTTGACTAGACTCTCAGTTTGGGAAGCTCTGTTCTAACACATTTATGTCCGCGAAGTGAAAGCGCTTCGAAGATAAGGATACATTGATGGAAAAGCAGGCGCAAGTAGCGGTTCGTTAGCAGTTTACCAGGCCCTGGAGTACCGCTGATCTACAATGGGGCCACTCAGCCTGTTCCCTCGAATGTACAGCATTTTGCGTCACTTCATTCTGCTTTTGAGTGAGACACAGTAGGTGCAGGTTATTCCATAATCCGAAAATCATTGCTTGAGTTAACACAGTATTGTGCTTGGAAATGGACCAGCCTGTACGAAACTCATGCTATCATGGCCTCTGTCTTCAACCTACGTTTACACGAATGATACAACCTCTAGTCTCGTTGAAAGGCTAAAAAATTCTAAATTTAAGCCGGACTTCATCCCAGCCAAATTAGTGACGAGCTCTGAACTGTCTTAACCCAAAAACGTGTCTGTCAAACTTCGTCACTAATATGGCCCAATACAGTCGAGCAGGTTGCGAAAATACTGTCAGCGGCGCGCCACCAGCGCGTCTCCGACCACTTTAACAAACAGCAACGCCGGAACATCGAGATGTGGCTCAAAATGACAGAGGTACGTACCATCGAGATCAGACGTAGTGCGTGATGTTTTCCATCGGAAAAGTTCGTTATTATGATTATCTTCGCCTCTTCGTTATCTAACTAGCTTCAGTACATGTATTTTTAATTTTATATTTGACGTAATAGTGTAAGTAAAGCTCGACATAATTTGTTTGTCTCCTCGGGTACCGCTGCTTTCCGAGTTTTCTGATGGAAAAACCTTATGCACTACGTCTGTACCGTAGTTCTCTTTCACTAATAAGAACGAGCGATCTTCCTATTTCAGTTGTGATCCTCATATTTAATTTAACTCAAGTTTCACCCTACTAGATAAAGAAACGTTATAGATACTGAAAATCGTCAGTTTTTTGTATCTAAGAGTCAAAATGAAAATAGAGAGATTATGGGATCGGCTGTAAAAGAATAGGATAGTTTCCACGTTCAACGGTGTTCGTGATTTTAGAGTCGTTTGGCAAAGGCATAGTAGATTGCTCGTGTTTATTGGTGAGATAGAAGTACTGTAAAGAGATGCGCCTTTCTGGAACGTTCTGATAACAAATTTTTGTAGCCCCTTTGTGATTGCTACAGTTTGATTTAGACAAATGACACGATGCGTTCCACATTGGTTCGATTAAGGTCAAAGACCATGAACTCCTAGCGTGCCGATTTGAACTTTTGAATTGTCTCCATTTAACTTCGTCGATAATCAATCAAATGTAAATAATACATTTACGTTTTATTTTGGGTCATCCAGGGTTCATGTCAAATGCCTACCCCAGTCTTGCAATTGGCTTTTTGAAAAAGAGAATGAGATATAGTTTAATTTTGTGACGATGTCACAATAATAACCGCTGTAAAATCGAGTACCTACCTAACTACGGCCCACAACCTACAACTAACTTAAAAAATTGAATTATTATTGTACTTGAGGACTATAGTTAGGGGAGACCGGGTACAAAAGTAACACCGGGTCAAAAGTAACAAACGCTCTCTACGTTTATCCAATAGGCAAAAACTGCTCCGAAGCAGTCAGAAGATAGCCAGGAGCGCCCCCCTCCTGCGCATTAGGTTGTTGCGTGCGCTACGCGCCGTTATACTGTGTGACAGGACGCAATGTGTTTTGACCAATCTAAAGTACGTTTTTCGACTTTTTCTTATTTAACGTTTTCATAGTTATAAAAAGATGATAGTATTCTGAATGTTTGCGTATCCATTCTTGAATAGATTGATTGTATATTGTTTAAATTCATTTTTGTCTTGTACGTCCCGTTTAAAAGTTGTATTGCACATTTTATTAAAAATAAGGAAGGGTACAAAAGTAACATATCCGTATGGGTACAAAAGTAACATCCTATTTTGGTCCCCTCAGTAATAAAAAATATTTTATGTGTCTTACTTCAACAGAATGCTGTGAAAACGCTTAAGAATTATAAATGAAACGAATAATACTGATTTGTCTGATTATAAACGAAATGATTAACATAAATTAGTCAATTCCATTCCTTAAATTGAGAACAACTTCTGTTGACTTGTTTTCTCAAAATAAATAAAATTTTAGCTTTTAAAATGCTAAAAATTGTTTGTGTAATGAATACATATTGTTTAAATAAACAATTTATTGCTTTAAAATGTAAAATCGTTTAATTAGCAGCTCCTAAGTTTTGTTACGTTCGACAAACGACGTGTTACTTCCGACCTGCCGACGTGGTCGAAAGTAACAAGTGACGGGTTTTTTTTAACTCTCTGTTATTCGTTTAAAACACACCACAGTAAAACAATTAAGTTACCAGTGTAAAGAGCATGAACTGAATTTATATGTGGTAATATTCATTAATTGATAATAATAACATCCAACCAGAAATCAAGGTATAAGTACAAAGTGTTACTTTTGTACCCGGTCTCCCCTACCTGATTTTCAGGTGCAGCGATGCACTTGGCTAAGTATATTTCAAGTTTACTACAATCTTTCAAAACTTCATAATTTTTTTAGAAAGCCATTAATATAACGGTAAGTAGACTGGACTGGGTTATACATTCAAAGACATTGAATCCTAGTAATAGTCCGATCTCTGAAAATTGCTTTGTGATCCTACCGCTGCTGTTGGAGTGACTGCTGCGAGGTTCGCCGTGCCTGTCTTCAGCAGCTATCGAGTCAACCACTCCACGTCATCTGCTGCAGATAACCCTGATCTCCAGACCAGCACACTTCACTTCGTGAAGAAGAAGAAATAGTACCACGGGCATGTCTTGAGAGATCGTTCTGTTATGTCACGAGTATGTTCAAATCGGCACAGCTATTTATTTTAAACAGATTTGTTTAAATTGTGTGTTTGGTTTGATTCAGAAATATTATTTTGGTGTCGCAAATTTTTACACAAGTAACTAGTACCCTCGAAGGTTAAACTCTTTGTGATCTAATAATATTCCTGAGTGAGACTTTGCTTAGTTTAAAAGTAGCGCAATGGTTATTACCAAGAAGTTGGCTCAAATCTTACAGATTTGTTCTTTTTTCTTTAGTGCTGAGTGTAGGTCCCACCCTTCTATTCTATAGAGTCGACATTTATTTAGATTAGACAGTGCAACAAAATGCATAAAATAGAAATCGAGAAGATTTTCTATGATTCCGTTGCATCTGCATACATCTGCAGACTTGTGACATCTGAATAAACTGGTCTCAAAGTAGGTTTTAGTTTAGATATGGGAAATAAATATATTGGTAATCGAGTGGATAAAGAAAGATTAAAAGAGGATCCGAGATATTGACAGTTCGTTATCTACTTATGTACTACTACCTTTTTCTCTGCAAGGGACTTTAACCTAGTTGTCTATTAGACTTACCTACTTTCGTAGTTATATCACCACCCATCGGAGGACAAACAAAGAGAAGATCATCTCTACCTACAATTATAACTTCACTCTTCTATCCTCCTCCCACATTAGTAGCCAAAACGTGGACGCGGACTGAAGTCAATCATCGAGTATTTCAAAAAGCGAAAATCTTAACTTCATCCGAGAATCGAGAGAGATGGTCAATGAAGTTTGAAATTCGTTTTTTGAAACGGATGCCGCTTCTCAGTCACCGGCCTCACAGTCCTCAAAACAAAAGATGACCAGAAGAAAAAAAAAACACCAATCGTCATCACAGCCGTACCGGATCCAGCTGTTTCCGAGACCATTTCATCGGGGCCTGATATTTGGTGAAATACATCGTGTGCCATCGGGTATAGTACTACACTTTCAGCGACAACGCAGCCGTCCAACATCTTTAGTCTTCTAGAGGAACAGCCAGGCGGATGTGGTGGCAGCCTTCTGATCCCGATACCAGGAGAAAAAACGCACCATCAGAACCAGAAATGCACCTGTCTTCAGGGATCCTCTCATCTACTCCTACACTACATCAACAGAGCTTACAATCTGCTTGCCTCACCTCTTCACCCCTTTAACAGCTTTCGCCGGAACTTGGAGCTTGGAGATGTCCCTTCTTCGAGATCTTCGTTCATCATTTAAACAGAAGGACAGCCAATTCCCCACAAGCCCTGGAAACTGAAGAGACTAGTCTACGGCATCGGGTATAGTACTCCATTTCAGCGTGCGTGACATGTGAATGCGGCAGATGGAAACGAAGATGACACGAGTTTGCCGTCGCCCTGCGTAATCCACTGACGGAAGACCAAGCTTCGCTACGTGTTTTCATCCAATCGCCTCATTACTACAGCTTCTGTCGTCTGTTCTGTCGTCGGGAGCTGCTGTTAAACATCTTGGCGAGCGTCTACCCTACTCTACGATGGTCTACTGACAGCACTGGACAGCGTCAGAACTCAGCTCTAGTCTGATCATCTCCAGCTGATGGCAGACCTTGACGCGTCCATTGCTGTCCGATGATGGGCAGACTTACGGTAACCACAAACTGAGGTGAATGTGGTGTTACCCACAGGATCTCAAACCAGGTATTTGAAAGGGAGTTCTCATTTTGGGTCCGTCTTGGAAGAAGTAGGATGTATGGAGCAGTTTTAGGTTTTAAAGCATAGAATGTACAGTATTTAGGTGGTTAAATACGGGTTAGCCTCAACAGATATGTACGTGAAAATGATTTGATACTTAGCAAGTTAGGAATATTGAGTTTGACTCCAAATAGAGTCATGCAAATCTTGGTATAGTCATTGCATATGCAACTGGCTAAATTCTGTAATTTTTCAGGAGGTGGACAACATAAAGGAAGAATTTGAAACCAACTTCAATGAAGAAGAGATTGACAAAATCGGAAAAAACACTGTCCCTCAAGAAAAATATGATGAGCTCAAGGTAAAGATTATGATAGATTTTTCGCAGAATTCTTAGGCATTTTTGAAAGTTTTTTTTTTACTTACCTTTATTTCTTTTTCAGCATGAAAATGAGAATCTGATGTACGAGCTGGAAGGTTACAAGAATGAAGCTCATCTCGCTAAGGACGAGGCTGAAAGGAAGTTCGAGACTTTTAAGGCCCACTTCATCGCTCAACACAACTTGAACAACAAATCGGTAACCATGATAATAACTTTTACATGCTTACTATCTATGCAATTAAATCTAGATTTAATTGAATGTATCTATGTACACCAGGCCTGTAGTCCCAAATGGGGTAGGCAGAGCACACAAAACGCTACTCAGACCCGCTCTGAACTTTGTCAACCTTTCTGACGGACTGAATGATAATATTTTGAAGTCTTCACCCCCATAGCAAAACACTATTAGCCCAATAATGAAGAATTACAAAAAAACCTTTTTTTTTTAGTTTTGTGGAGTCAGATTTAGAATAAAACTTCTCCATTTCTTCTGTGGATGTTGTAAGAGTTGACTAAGGAAATTGGTAAAGGTATGTAGGCAACAGCACAATCTGTCACTTTCATAAAAATTATGCAAAATGCGGCTGAAAACCGTGATTTAGTCAAGGTTTTGGCTAAGTAGCTAAATTTACGTGTTCTCTGCCTACCCCATTAGGGAATACGGGCCCCATGCATTTATGTACTGTTTTAATTTATCTAAAATACTGTTAATTTTATGCAGCAATCCTACCCGCCCTTACCACCACTGCCGACTCAACTCACCGTGGAGACACCGAAGCCAATGCCCCCACCACCAACTCCGGATGACAACAAAGTCATCACCACAGGCCCAGCCGTCCCACCTTCGGAGGCCAAACTCATCAGCATACTGACCGCTTTCCTCATGGTCCACCCACTCGGAGCATCGTTGGACTATCTGGTCTCCTACGTGAGGTCCATGACCCCTAATGTCACCCAAGCGACTGTTCAAGAAATACTACAGAAGTACAACGACGTGTTCCGCCGTGTAACGTCCGGTGTTGGAGCTAGTATCGAGCACAGATGGTGCTTCGTGACGTTTGATGTTATTAAATCTGAAGCTTAGTTTAGTATTTGCAGCGAGTACATGCTTAAGTAGGATGTCATTGAACCTGTTTGGGAAGGATGCTGCGTTCCAATACTGCGATCGCTGCAGTCTGACCAAAGTCGAGTGTAACATTAAAGACTTGGGCGAGTATGTTTCGATGTCGATAGTGAATGTTCAGTCATTGCATAGCTTGGTAAAATGAGACATAATTGCAATACCTAACTAAAATGTGTTGGGAGAAACTATTGCTTAATTGACAACACTTTAATTGGGCTATGTTAGGAGAAAAAAATCAGAGGTTTAGTCAGTAGATTATCCTTTTGAAATTTCTATCACATTATACTTTTTCTATGTTTATCCTATGGTAGGCTTTTTTTTCTATGTATTCTGGTTTTAATACAAATTCAGAGTAGTGTAACTTGTACACATGTACAATGTACAATGACAGAACTATTAGGTGAAAGCAAGATACGTAAATTGTGTCAGTTTATTGATCTTAACTGGTAAGTTTAAGTCGAGCTGTGATAAAATGAATGTTAAAAAAATGATAAAAATGTATGTTTGTTGTTACTCGTCGATTAATGTAATTCTGTACATTTTTAAATTTGATGTTCTGTTTTTGCCACGCTACCAAATACAGCTCGCCATTACGAATGTATACAAAATGCAATTGTAAAACTTAAGGTCACACATCTGTCTGTTGTTGGCGCTGTAGTTTCTGTGTCAGGCAAGTGAAGTTAGAAATGTATAAGTTGCGGAACTGTGGTGGCAGTTTTGCTCTTCTATTGTAGTATGTACTCGCTGGTAGTTTGTATTGTGATTATGTGTATAATTATTAATTAACTTCTTTAGCCGTAATAAAGTGTATTTTAAAGATTGATTGATTTTGACTGGTACCTTCATTTAATTAGGTAAAAACTTCTACACCAAAATCATTATGTACTTGCTATTATGTATTATTTTCAGAGGAAATAAGCAAATGGTCTGACAGAAACCTGTAACATGTCGCAACATGTATTTGCAAATGGGGTAAGGTAAAGTCACCTATAATGGACAAGGACCAGTAATGGACAATGACTCTTATTTACTACCCACTAAGGAAAAGTCATTTGTTTTACAACAATCAATTCACAACTCTATGATCTTTAAATTATGAATGAAGTGTCCATCACTGGTGCTTGTCAGCTTAAACCGTCCATAACTGGTGCCGTTACCTTAGGTAGAGTACACGAAATGATACATAAATAAAACCATAGCTATTTCACGATCCATGGCCACTTTTAGCATATTTTTTTAAGTTTTAAATTGGCAGGTATAATAGTGACAAGACAAGTTGCTAGCATGTCGCCTAAAATTTACATTAACCTATTTGATTAGTTGCCTCTTGTCTCTTACGACCTCCACGGAAGAAATGGAGAGGTGCTATTCTAAATCCGACACCACCCGGAATCTCATTGATAATAATTATAACGCTAATTAGGAATTACAACACTACCAGGGAAAAGCATTTTCCTTTTTCTATAGACGATAACGCATGTAACTTCATATGTTTCACTTTTTTGTCAATTGTTTGTTTCTCGTTTCTTCCCATTGATAATAAAATTTTGAGGTCGAGAAATACAAACGAATTCTTATTTTTGGCATGGCAATATTCAGTCACTGTCAGTATTGAATTGTCAATGTCAAATCAAATCACATCACAGTACAGTCTAATGTCTAATTAGTCTGTGGTCAAATCAGTTTGCTTGTAAATGTAGTGTGGGGTGTACGGATTCTATTCCAGTCTTCATTTGTTACGTTCTAATTTAATTTAACAAAATAATTGGTTTTCAAAATGGTGAAGTGGTGGACTATCATATTAACTGTGGCTTTGTTAAGCTTACTGTTTATCGCTATTCCTATATCGTACAAAGGTGGCAAAAGTAAAGAAAAATTACAGCTAATGTTTGATGAATACATTAAAAAGTTTAATAAAACTTATAAAGACCGACCTGATGAGTATACGACGCGGCTCGCGCACTTTACTGTAAGTTTTACTTCATTAATTAAGGAGCTTTTGAACTATTATTAACTGCATTTAACTTTTTCTACTACATATTCCTTGTTTTGTTGGTTCAACTATTCGTGTTTTGTTTTTTTTTTTAATAGGAACGTTCGAATTTTGAAAGTAATTTATTTTTATCAACTTCACATTTCGCGACAGTATTTACGTTGGTGATTTGCGCTCGAAACAAAGTTTCAAAGTTATAAACAATAATTATTAACAAATTTAATATATTTTAGGCGTCAATAGAAGAAATAGAACAACTAAATAGCATGTCAAGAGGGCCAGATGCTCACAAAGCGCGATATGGCCTAACAAGATTATCTGACATGTCAAAGGCTGAATACAAAGAGGTGCATTTGTCTGATGAAAGGCAAAAGAAATCTCCCCATGAATACAACAGGTCTTGGAGTAAATATAAGGAACATAAGAGGGTAGAACATCTGAAGCAAGTTGGACCTGAATACAGCCTGAGAAAGAAGAGAGCAGCAGCTTCACTGAATTTGACTGTGGACTGGTGAGTAAAAATCATAGTAGTCAGGGAAATTGGATGTTTAGCAGGTTGAAATACTTCTAAAATTGGTCTGATTACTGTTTCCAGCCATACAACTGCATGACATAAATACTCAATATTGAACTTCATGGTACATAATGCGAACAAATTATGAAGGCGGTCAACCTGCTAAACATTCAATTTCCCTGACTGTACAAATATGTGATTGTTTGTATATTTGTTGTTCTTTCATGCAGATATAGCTAAATGAATTTACCTACATGGATGGATTCTGTCACTATTATACCTCTTCCATCTGTTTTTAAATCCCAAATTATGCTAGAAGTGATTTTGAAACATAAGATGCTAGCCTGTCACCTAAAGCATATCTAAACCTATTTCCTTAGTCGCCTCTTACGACATCCATGGAAGAAATGGTGAGGTGTTATTCTATCCCGAAACCCCACAGGAAAAGGGGCCTATTTTATCAGGCAATAAATAATTTCCTTTTTAAATAATTCACTCTTACCTGCTTTTGTCCTAAAAAAAATGACTTAATGACTTAATTATTTTAATTGAAGTAGCTTAATTGGTTCACATTTAGTTAATTACCCATATAAAAAACAGAATCAGTCTAGAAAATGTCCATCAAAAACTCCCTTGACTATCAGATTCTCAAAGTAGGCTTAGCAGACAAGAAATCTAGAAATCTTATGGATTGTATTACAATGTAAGAAAATCTAAGTTTCATCTGAGATATTTGATACATCTGTTAATCGAGGCTGTGGTTTGGAAGAGGTTGCCTTGTTGTTAATGTCTTACAGCTATAATGATTTTTTAACTCCACTTTAATTGATTATGTACTTATTGTTAGTTAAAAAGTAACTGACTGGTAAATATGATGTTAAATTTTTTACCTATTAAGCAATGAATAGATAATTCTTAGTGTGACTGCTGCATAGTAATAAGTATTTACACATAAGTATGGTTTATGAAATGACCCTGAAAGGCGAATTTTATAAAAAAATCATGAGTGTGGGAACCAAAGGCTCACATCCTAGCTGATGGCATGTTCCAGATTTTAAGTAATGTGTATGATTTCAAATGTTTTTTGTTAGTAGGCAAAATAACGGCATTTACGTATCTATCTGTTAAACCTATTCCACTGTAGGTATAGTATATAGGTATGTAGGTATAGGTAGGTAGGTAGGTAGTATGTAGGTATGGTATAGTTTACCTTTGCTCACAATATTTGCTTTGAACATTTCAATCTTGTCTTGCAACACAGATACTCAAGTAATATTAAAATAAACATTACATATATGACTAAGTTTATTACTGGAACTAGGTACCAACTGATAAAAGTAGAATGAAGTTCTTGTCAAATAAATATGGAGATATCTTAGTGCCATTGAACTCTGTCTCGAAATAGAGGGCATTCAAGGATTAATGCATACCTAATTAATAAACAATGATACTTTAGTATTCAGAATCAAGATATTAAGTTTATTTATGTAAGTATGCCGTAGTGGACTCTCTTACACCTCGTTTTGAGTTCAGCAGCGCCTCGGAAAAACCTCGATAGCCGAGAATAATGCGCAAAACGTGACGTACAATTTATCTGGTAACAACAACTGCAACATGTGGATGCACAAAGAACTCTCTATTAATCAATGATTTATTTATTGAATAACATTTAAGTAGGAAAATAACAATAAGGCTTATAAATAACTTATACTAAAAATAAAATTAACTAGAACTAAAATATAAAACTAAAATTAGAGATAAAAAATTTCTCCCAAATCGCCGCCAATAGGGAGGGTGCCCAGAAGGCTGGCAGCATTGCCACATTGTATGGCAATGCTGATTCGCTGGGCGAAATAATGGCCAGCCTTCTGGTCACGGGAGGCCTCTATGAGGCGCGCCGAAAGTTCTTTGAAAATGCGGCGCGCATTAGGCCCCCAAGGCCCCAGCGTTTCGACTCCAAACGCCCCAAACAAATAACTACCACCGAGGGCGCTATATTTGCGGCGTTTGAAGTCTTCTGCCGAGGCCGCGGCAGTGCCAGCAGTGTGCTGGGTCCTTGGAAGATGGGTCGGTGCTAGGGTGTCCACACAAGTTGCATCCCACACTAAGGGGCGACCCATTCGCCAAGGAACCAATGTCATACCGTCGGGCCTCTTGCCATCGTCTCTAGCCAGGCCGTTAGGTTCTAAAACGGTCGGCACTTGGACGCTATTAATCTGTTAAGTACAATAAACTTCAGTTCTTCTATAACAAGGAACCTGAGACTGTGAATAGATTCAATAAACAAAAAACCAGCCTGAAATTGCTCTTGGTAAATATCAAATTCGATTTCGCACATGAATTCCGAAAACTTCTGAGGTGCGAGCCTGGGATTCGAACCCACGACTCTCTGCATGAAAGGCCGCAGCTCAAACCTTTAGGCCACCATTGCTTTTTTGATTTTGCTGCAACATAAATAAAAATTGGATTCCTACCAAACAGACTTTACGAGTGTTTTGTATCAATTTGACCTGTTTTTATGTGGGTCATCGCCATACGTAATACTTCTGTTTTTATTTCTTGTTGGTAAACATGCAGAATGTAGGTACCTAAGTATAGTAGTGGTCTAGTGGTCAAAATGGCACTTTTCCTTATCTACTACTCAATTTTCAATCAATTTCCACAGTAATCCATTCTTGCCACTGTTACCTACTATATATACCCAATGAAAGGTAGGTAGTTACTTAAACGTAACGTGTTTATAGACGGTCACGTATCATGTAGGTACTGAAGTAAATCAATCGATTTTTCTCTGAATTTCACAAGCTTGTGTTCAAAATATTCGGCAACATTAATACAATAAATTCGACAAAAAAACGCAAAGTCAACTTTAATTTTTTTTCAGTTCTTGTCATGGTAGAAAAACATAGACTTTGAATGAAAAAAAAAACATAAAAGCGTTTAACTAGTGTACCTAGCACAGATAACATGAAAATTCAAAGCCTAGATTTTTCACAAATCTCGACTATGAGTATCTACTAATGGCGCTTAAAAAATGAACACATTTTTTAATTTTACTTATTTACCTAGCCCTCTGCTGGGAAAAGGCCTCCCCTTTCTTCCGCCACTTTTCCTTATTTTGAGCATGCTCCTGCCAATCGTCCGAATAACTTTCCGGACAAAAAAATGGATCACTGAAATTCAAACGCATCTCTCCCAGGCAATCGGACTGGGACATAATCCTGGTTTGGAGGATGCGTTATGGCTTCACACTCTTCACAGTATAAGGGGAGGCCAGGCCAAACTATTTTTATCGATTCGAGCCGAACGGTCGACATTTTTCCGAAACTACGCGCATAAATGGTCAAAAAAGAAGCCTTTTCCGGCAGTGGCACATCGGCATCATCGACTAATTCAAGTTCTTGTTAAATATCTGTTTAGAATAGGTATAATATATTTTTACTTGATTGTTGTAACATAACAACACGCCTGTATACCCAAATGAGGTAGAGAACACACGAAATGATAAAGCTACGACTAAGTAGATATTTCACGTTTCCTGGCCACTTTTGTGGCATGATTTTAAGTTAAAAGTATCTAAATAAAAGAGGTAGATATATGTAATAGTGTCAGGCAGGTTGCTAGCCTGTCGTATAAGGCATATCTAAACCTCCACATAAGTAATGGAATGGAGATCTATGTGTTATTCCTAACCACGGGAAGGGCTATTACTTAATTAAAAAAGTAACCTACAATTTTACTTTCTTTAAACACATAGGGCTTAAGTAAACTTCGACCATTCGTTTGACCAAATCAAGTTGACGACTACATCAGAAAGATCGCATTAAGTATACCTAATAGTTAAAGTTGTCCAACCGGTTCCAGTTTTTATAAGAGTCGGCGAGTTATTTAGCCTTGTTCCGATGTTTCTAACTATTTTGGTAATGTGATGATGATTGGGGAACTCATTTCGTAACGACTTGAGCTGTTACTAACCATTAAGTAATAACCACAAGTACTAATGTGGTGGATGGGTGCGATGGGTGCATTGATTTGAAGAACCTATCAAGTGCGAGATTACTTTAGTTATTCGTTTAGTTACACGCTTAGCATTTTATGTGGATAACTCGAAGACTCGGAAGACTATTATTATTCGGGTTTATCAAGTATTGAAAGTTAATTCACTTAGTCACCCATACTTTAGACTTTAACTATGTTTACGAAAATGAAATAAAAATTAGTCGAAAATCCGAGGAGACATCGTGATTTTTTTATCGAGAAAGCTATTTGGCTGCAGGTTTCTGACAAATAAAATCACTAGCAATTAATTCGTACCCTTGGTAGAATAACGTCCTATCTGCAAAATGTTAAGTTTACAGGAGAGCGCTTTGAAAATTTGCCGCGCTTGTT
>BHDV01027376.1:91391-104286 GCA_005406045.1 Adoxophyes honmai
CTACATTGAAAAATAAAGTAAAATATGTTAAAAGTTATTTGCGTCCTTATCATTCTCAAAACTTATTGAACGCCCCTCGTATATCGATTTACCGGTACAAAATTTTTATACACATTTTTTGAACTTTAATCCTAATAAAAAAGCAGGATTTCATGTGTCTGTATCATAAATAGGTACCTATTAGTTCGTTAATAAGTGCATGTAGACTATTTTTTTTAATGTTTGTTTTTAATTTATTGAGAATGATGTCTGCTGATTAGTAGGTATTCTTCTGGCGAAGTAGATTAGGCCAAGGAGGTAAAATAATTTTTAGACCACGAATATTCAACATCGATAACCCACGAAATATTCATGGTTTGTCTATGTAGCATTTCGTGTGTTCTGCCTACCCCATGAATGTATGCTTTTATATTCCAGGAGGCCATCGACTGCGCGACGCTCGGCAACTCAGGCTGCGCCGGTGGCGACATCTGCCTCCTACTAGACTGGCTCTACATCTCCAAGACAGCGCTCGTGTCGAGCTCGGAGTACCCGCTGCGGCTGGTAGATGGCGCTTGCCGCCTCGCCAAGAACGCGACCGGCGTACGAGTGAAAACTTTCACGTGTGACGAGTGAGTTTTGATGTTTCCTCGATCTTTAAAGGCCGGCGCTGACTGCCGGCATGGCACGGAACGGCACGGCAAGTTATGCCGCAGCATCCTGTAAAATAACCCGCGGAATGCTTCGGCATGCTGTGGCATGCCGCGGCATCGTTGTATCAAAATAAAGTAACATGAATTCTAAACTCATAGTAATAAGATTTAAAATAGTTATATCAGTAACAAATCCTTTGCCATGACCTGCCGTGCCATGCCGGCAGTCAGCGCCGGCCTTAAGGCTCATGGGCCACACCGGCCATTAACACAAAACGCCGCGCATATTTCCTGTAGTTTTAATTAATTTTAAATGGACTCGCCATTTTATGTGTCCGCCACACGCTACAACCGTTGCTTAGTAAATCTTCTTACATCAATCCTCTCTAATTGACCAAACCAGCTAAGCATACCTTTTTCTATCCTAGGTACTATATCTACTTTCACACCAGATCGTTCTCTTATTACACTACAGAAACACCACTTACTGTTAACCAACCCTTAATTCGACAGTATCAAAAAGAACTATGACTCAAGTCGCATTGCAATTTAACGTTGTCGTCCTACAAAAAACACCTGTTACAAAAGAGCTTGTCCAGTATAACAGATAATGCCAAAAATACTTGTTACAAAGTTTTATTCATGAAAAATTCTGTCAAATGTCTTAACATTTTTTTTATTTTTTTTTTCAGTTTCGTGGGCGCAGAAGACAAGATTCTCGAGGCTTTAGCGACTCATGGGCCAGTGGCAGTGGCTGTCAATGCCCTCACCTGGCAGAACTACCTCGGCGGAGTCATACAGTACCACTGCAGGTAAGGGAGACAGGTCAGATAGAATGGACAGGTATCCCTACACACATCGATGCAGAATCGGCTGTATTCATTTCCATCTTCTGATAAATCTTACAAATACTATTTTTCCTTGAGTCCAAGCTTAATAAAGTTAAGGTTCTTTATAATAAGATAAAAGTAAAAAAAAGGCAAGTATCGCACCTCTGTATTTAATGTAATCTAAATCGACATAAAATAATAACGCGTAAACAAATTGACTAACGAACCCTAGCGCCACCTACCGTCAAGTAGTACAGCTTCTCTTACAAACGTCATCAATGTCAAAGTTTCTACATCGCGCTAACGAATTTTCGAAGATCAGTTACTAAAATACAACTTCCAGCTCTCTCTGTGGACTTCGGTTCCCATGCATAACATATGCGTGGAGAGGGATCTCTCTATTGGAGTCTTTCTCACAACTTCGTTTTTTTTTCCAGCGGAGCCGCAGCAGATCTTAACCACGCAGTAGAACTGGTAGGCTACGACTTAACAGCGGAGGTGCCTTACTACATCGCCAAAAACTCGTGGGGACCAGAATTTGGGAACAGTGGGTACCTCAAACTGGCAATAGGTACCAATGTGTGCGGGCTAGCGAACGAGGTTGCCAGCGTTGACGTTGTTTAGTGTTGCTAGGTGAGAAAACCAGGAAAGACCAAGAACTCGCCCGTGTGTTGTCAGGTTTTAAAACGCCTTTTTATTTTTTCATTGGATGTCGTGTTGTAAGAGATGATCAAGGAAATATGTTAAGGTACACTATTCGATGAACTGACAGCCTGGCATGATTGTATTTTTAAATACAAAATAAAAACTTTAAGGAGTCTCTTAATGGTGCCCTTTGAACGAGTGACAGGATGCTGTGTGTTGTATGAACGTATAGTCTTTGCCTTTTTTGGCATAAATGATTTAATGCATATTTTTTTACCTTATTAAGTAGACACAAAAAATTAGTAGAAGATTGAAGTGCCTTTAGTATAAAATAAGTAATTCAAGTCTGATGCGAACTCAAAACATATCTTGCCCTATAATTCTTAGGCCCTTAGCAGACGGCGAATTTAAACTACGTGCGTTTCAAGAACTACGTATCGATTTGTATAGATTCAAAGACGCCTAAAACACGATACAAACGCGCGTGTGAAGCGCGTAAGAGCGTTTGTGCACTACCATGAATTTTACGGTCCGGCTTTTTCATTGAGGTCTTGTCTCGCTTGCTCTTCCATTAAATTGCATTGACGTGAGCGGGACGGCGCGACAGACCTTAAAAAACCGGACGGCCGGACCGGAAAATTCATGGTAAGTGCACAAGCGCCCTAAGAAGTATCTGTAGGTATCTGCGAGTACGTAGACGCGCTTTTCACTATCACCCCGTGTGGTTAGGATTAGGTTGCGTTCGAATCTCGTTTGAAGTGCGTTAACGCGCGGATGTTGACTGTGCGTTTTAAATACGCCGTGTGTTAAAGGTCTAAGAATTACAATAATATACGAATTTATACTCACATAGGTACTATTACATTGCCATAAGTACATAGGTAGTTTAAATCTTTAAACGTAACATGACTTGTCATGTTTTAAGTAAGTAATAAATGTGTTCTAAGGCAGTTATTTTACTAAGTAAGGAACTATCATTTCTCGAATTTTGTTTATTATTGAACGTAGAATAAGATACTTGATATTTAAGTGGGCCAAAATATTTGTGACTATTTAAAGACAAGCAATCTTAGTATTAAGTAAAAAATCATAGATTTTATTGTTTTTGAGGTTCCGTGCCTTTAAAAGAAAAAATAACACCAATAAGATCGTTTTCTTGTCAATTACATGTGTAACAAAATAAAAAAACTTGCAATTACAAACTTGTTTTGGTACTTGTTGTTCTATGTCGTTGTCGATGTATGCCTATATGGGGATAACCAAAGGGACAACGGCAAACCTAAATTTGTCTTTTAATCCATAGTTTTTATGTGTTTTTACTTGATAACGACTGATGTTGTGGATAATGGAACGGAACCCTTCGTGCGATTCCTAGTACGACCGGTTTTCATTATTAATGTAATTTTATGTCTAACGTTGTGTAAGGTATTGAATAAAAAAATGTAAGATTATTTTCTTAACTTACCGTCCAAGTGAGGGGTATGTTTTAATATTTAGATGGTAAGGTAATCGTCCCTGTGCTCGACAGTGACCCAATACTTGGCACTTGCAACCTTATGTCATAGTAAGACAGGTGACAGATGGGTGTTATCTACTGGGCGTTGAGGCGAAGAGCATTGGTACTTTTACTTTATAGCTTACTAGCAATAGCAAAATGTCGACGCCAATTCATTCATTACCTGTCATTTTCCTATCTCTAGTAAGCTAAACTATCGATAGATTAAATATTGGAACCGACCGTAGATAAATAGGCAACTCTTTTCGTATTACGATTATCACATTATTTATATTTGTTCCAAGTTGTATTAGTGGGCATACAAGTCGTACCTTTGGCTTTTGAACCCATTTTACTGTTTTTATAGTGTTTTGATAAAATCATGTATGCAACTGCACATAAATGGGCTTTAAAACACTTGTGCGATCTTATAATGAAATTGGCCTTGCTCGTTTCGTTAAAATCTCTGTGTTCTAAGTACTTCTAAGGCCCCTCATTATGGACAGTTACTACTTTCTAACAAACTTTAAGAGTTGAGAAATAAAACTTTATGTTTATTGAGACAAGGTACATTTTAGATTAGACAGATGTGTGGAATTGTTTGTTTATTTTTATAGTAAAAAGTTATGTTGATTTAATGAGTCATGTTATTATTGTTTAAATATTTTTATTTCTTATACTGTACGTATTCAGAATTCAAAATAGTGCCTCTGTTTTTTTTTGTATTTTATTAAAGTTTTTTACTAATTTCTGCATTTTTATTTTTATAGTGACAAAGTTAATAAAATCGATGATAAGTTAAGAAAATCGAATCTTTAAATGTGCGTTACAGTATTACCAAACGAAGAATGCTTCACGATGTACTTGCGTATTAAATCAGTTTTCAGGCGCGGGAAACTTCGATCTACCAATGATGATTTTTTTGCGCGTTGAACACTTGCGTTGTGATTGGCTATTGATTGAAGTTTCAGACAGATGACCTTTGACAGATGTCTAGCACCCCAGCGCCAAATGCGTCGATTAGCCGAACTAAAGTGTGTGCATAGCAAGCAAAATTGTGCCCAGAGCGTTTGTAAATAAAGTTCAATATGGATAAATTACTTGTTCGGTTAATCTCGGATATCGTTCTGCGCTTCTCGGCGCAGACGGTAACAGCCGATGTGACTTATTTTCTTGGGAATACTGTACATCGGTCAACGTTGTTTTTACACTAGACTATCCTATCCGCCGACCGCCGTCATTACATTACCGTGTTCTTTAGGCCCCTTGTAGATGGATTTCAAGAACGCACGGCACCGTAGTTATCGATTTTTGCGTTTGTATCTATAGATTCAAACACGCGTAAAACGCGATACAAACGCGCGTGTGAACCGCGCTCGCAACTCGTTTAAAGTGCGTATGTACGAAGGAGCAGCGAAACGTCAGAGGACGCCGACACACCGTCCATATTAAATAAGATTTTATTGTGTGCTAGTGAGTAGGTATATTTTGTTTTATACTGGAACCTTTTGACACCGACCGCTTTAAGTAGATATATCCAACCGACGTGTGGTGCCGGGATTAGAATAACACCTCTCCATTTCTTCCGTGGATGTCGTAAGAGGCGACTAAGGATATAGGTTTTGGTATATTTTAGGCGACAGGCTAGCAACCTGTCACTATTGTACCTGCCACCTTGAAACCAAAAAATATTATGCTGGAAGTGGCCACGAAACGTGAAATGGTCATCGTTTTGTCTATGTAGCGTTTTGTGTGCTCTGCCTACCCCTATTGAGAATACAGGCGTGATGTTATGTATGTATGTATGTATCCAACCGACGCCTTTGTAAACTGATCTGATCAAAACAAAACGTAGAAGCTAGGTACAAGGGTCTACAACGCATCTGTACCGCTGTATCTGTCCGTATACGCGCAGTAGACGCGCGTTTCCCGCTTACCCAAGGCTCCGTGCGGTTATTTTATTACACGGTTGCGTTCGAAGCGCGTACCTATACGCGCGGCAACTGCGCGTCGGCTGCGCGTTTTTAATACGCCGTGTGCTGGTCTTAAGTACAATCTTAATCTGTTTTAATTATTCGACCTTGAATTTTATTTGTTACGTGTGTATCTGAAACATATTTATCCTGTTACATAGTATATTATCCTTGTTTCATTTCAATTTACAGAGCAATCGGTGAAGACGGTTCGAACAAGATGTGGAAACCTACGTTGTTTCTAGCTTCTATTCTAGTGTTTATTGTTGTTTTTAATAACATTAAGTACAGAGTAATGTTTTTAGTAAATTTCCAAATTGGGACTAGAAATGACGAATGGGCTGGGAATATATTATTCAACGATTATTTGAGGAAATTCAACAAATCGTACGACGGAGCGGAGTTTCATTTGAGATACCATAATTTCAAGGTGAGTTAATTAAGTTAAAGTTAAACGTGTACCGTTAACAAAAATATTTTTAATATCATTTATCTGGAACTTCTTCATTATTTTGTGATTTTGTAAAATTGTATTTGAACATTAGTTGAAAAGGAATGTGTCTAATTTTTTTTATACATATTATTATTTCCCTTTATTAACCTTACATAGTAACAATATGGAAATTCTTATTTATCTAACGTATCTAGGAATAGTAGAGAAGGTAAAAAAAAAGTAAAAAAAAAAAACTTTTAAGTAAAACGGTTTTATTTTAGTCTATTCAATGTGTATAAAACCGTTTTACTTAAAAGTTTTTTTTTTTTACTTTTTTTTCGAGCTTTTAGTTTTTTTTTTTAATTTGATATAGTGCACTGTATTTTCCTTGCAAAGACCTTTCAATTGATACCCATATTGATGGGGTAGATAAGAATTAGGTCATCCGCCATTTTGTAGCGGCGGCCATTTTGAATTTACAATGACAATGAATGTACATTATTGTATTGTCACCACAACTAAAAGCGCATACCGAATTTCAGATCAATCAATTGACGGAAAGAGGGTGAAATTTCCATTTCTAAATTTGAACCAACAAAGACCAAAGAATAAAGTCTAAACCGTTTAAAAAATAAATATTCGTCCCACTTTTTTGTACAAACTTTTAGAGAATTTCTCCATTTCTTCTGCGGTTTATGTAAGATGCAACTAAGGAAAACAGGTTAAGATGTCACTATTTTACCTCTTTTATACAACATAAACTCTTAAAAATACCCTAAAAGGGACAATGAAACCTGACGGAGTCGTGGTCTTATCAATGTAACGCTTCGTGTGCTCTGCCTGCCCCATGAATGTTATTCTAATGTTAGGTGAAACGGACCCTGTAGGTACGTAATGGGGACTGCAACATTTAGAAACTAATAGAAACCAGATACCACTTATTCTTATTGCCAACGTCTGTCCTCCTAGTAGTTGTCTTTTTCTTAACTTCGAAGCTCTATTTAACATATTATTTCACTTTGTTTAAACGATACAATATTCTAGAATCTACACTATAACCGCAAAATTACTAAAAGCTAACGTGCCGGCCAAAACGGTAAATTGGGACAAGGAAAACAGAACGGAACATGTGATTAAATTGCCTTCCAGAGTTTTTATACAGGAGATTGCTTGACTAACTAGACTAGGTACATTTAGTTGGTAATTTGTATATCTTTTTAACTTATTGATGAGGGTTTTAGCGACTGTGATTGATGAGAGCAAATAAGAATCCAGTTTTTGAAAATAGAAACAAAGAAACAATTGCAAAATGCCTAAAAAATAACATTAATAAGAGGATAACGCGACACACCCATATCTGCGTTTTACCTATCGTTCCGTTAGTATACTTGAAATTATATTTGGTTAAATAGAAGTGTACATACATACATACATCATGCCTGTTTTCCAGGTGTTATGTACGATTTCCCTTTTAGCGGTTTTACCATACCTACATTTCTTTCAGAAAAATCTTTTGAAAATCGAAAAACTTAACCGCGCATCTAGCCATGCCACTTACAGTCTCACCAAGTTCTCTGATTGGTCAGAAAAGGAACTGTCATCCATTTTGTTGCCAAACCTTGGCAAATGCGAAGCTATAAGCAAACAATGCAGTACTAGCTATCGCAAGTCATCAAAACTCAGAAGGATTTATAACAACAAGGCCAGAAGCGACTGGTGAGTATCCTCTAAAGGATTCTATCTTAATAACAGGGATGTTATGGATGGATATGACATTTCGGATACGGATTGGATATGGCTATAGGAATGATTATGATACCGGATACGGATGCGAATATTCAATTAAAATTTCTGATTATCCGTTAGTTTCGGATAATTTCGGTTAAGGATATTACATTTTTACGGAATTCCAAAAGTGAAATAATAATTTTACAGCTTATGTCGGCTTGTGAGTCGGCCTATCAAAACAACTTGTTATAACGTGTCTCGCCCCTATCCGGCACTATCCGAAACTTTTGTTTCGGATTCTGTTACGGTTACGGATATCCGAATATCCGATAGTTTCGGAGCTCCCTAACATCCCTGCTTAATAACCCTATGTAAGCATGCATTATTGTAAATCTCGACTCTAGTTGCATAGTCTTGAAATCTGGTGCACATAATTTGGAATGGAGAGATTATTTGAGTTGGCAAAAGTACCATCGATTCAATTGATTCCTGACCCACCATAGAATCTATTCACAGTGAACTTCATAGTGACATTGCATTGTGTGACAAAGGAAATCTTTATTATTTTTATTGTGACAACGTTCTGCGGTGGGTCAGGAATCAGTTGGTTCGATTGTACAGTTGGCAAAAAAAATTGTATCGAAAATTAAATTTTTGTACGTTAGATTATCAGTGGTTTAGTCAATAGCCTTCAGGTTGGATGTGTGAATAAGTAATGCATTGGTTCCTTTGTTTTTAAGCTGTAAAAAGGGAAAGCCCCACATCACTTTCTACAGCGCCACTAATCGTACCTATTGGTGGAAGAATACGCTAGGTGATGAAAAGTGTATATGTAGTAGACGGTCCGGATTAGTCAGGATAAAGACTAACAAGAACCCGATACTCGTACCATCTAAAATAGACTGGTAAGTACATTCGAACGTTTTTGTAGTTAAAGCTAAGGATACACTAGGGGACAAATGTCCCACGACACGTGTCCCCAGCAACGTCGGGCGAAGTAGCGCGACGTTGCCGGACTTCGATCGACAAGTCTGGCAACATTGCGCGACACGTGTCAATACGACACAATAAGTTGCGCGATTTCGCCAGATATATCAGGCTATCCCGTGTGGTGCCGGGTTAGAATAGCACCTCCCCCTTTCTTCCCGTGGGTGTCGTAAGAGTCGACTCTGGGAAAGGGTTGGTGTATTGTGGGCGATGGGCTAGCAACCTGTCACCACAATATCACGTTTGACCATCTGGTTACCCTCAAGTTGCTAAACGTGGCACTGAATTTTTGAATTCATGTGCTCTGCCTACCCCTCTTGGGAATACAGGCGTGAGAATATGTATGTATGTATGTATGTCAGGCTAAATCGGCCGGCTTCGCTTGACATGTCGTTGTTGTCGCCGGCACATGTCGTGAGACATTTGTCCCCTAGTGTGTCCTTGGCTTAAAGTTACTCATCATCATCACCAATGTGGGAAAGTCTCTAATAGATATCTCTCCAGGCAAATGTTATGCCTGGGACCGCAGTCTACAGAGAGAGAACGTTGAAAGTTGTATTTATGCCTCCGATTTTCGAAACTTCGTTAGCGCGATGTAGGACACTTTGACACTTGATGACGTCTGTAGAAGTTCCTATTATTTGACGATAGGTGGCGCTAGGGTCACTACAACCTCTTACTGTCAACCTTTTGGTGGAATTATTGTCTAATTTGAGAATCTAAACTGGTCGATGAGCTCGATGAGCTGTCAAAATTGGCTGTCAAATTATAATAGAAAATTTGACGACTTAATGCTAGTTAGTGACTTGCTGTAAAATAGTCAGTGAAATACTGTTACTCAGTGACTTATTGCTAATCAGTGACTTATTGCTGGTCAGTGATTAATTTTTTCAATTTTTTCGCAGGCGCGAAAAACAAGCGGTGGGCCCGGTTATGGATCAAAAGCTCTGCTCGGGATGCTGGGCCTTCAGTATCATTGGAGTCATGGAATCTCGCGCCTTCCTACAGAACTATTCCTTTAGCCGCCTGAGTGTTCAGGTCAGTTCATGAGGTCCAAAGGGCCAACCTATCCGAAATAGAAGTTCCGCGCAGCGCGGCTTCCTCTACTTTGTCACAGAAATTCACTCTATAAGATACAGAAATACCTATTGGATTGCTTATCGATGATGTTTAAATGATTTGTTGATGACATTTTGGTAAACCTTTATAGCTTTGGGAACAGCATATGCTTTGTGATCTGGACTATTATTGGTCGGTATAATGGTATTAGCTCTGTCCACACCAGTGCGCTTTCACGTTCACCTTGCGTCTTCCACTGACGCATGCCCTGCTCTGATGCAACCACAGCGCATGCGCTGAACCTAGATCTGTCCTCAATGAAGACGTGCTGGCGGCAAGCGCTGTGGCTGGTGGTTGCACGGGCATGCATCATAGGAAGACGCAAGGTGAACGCGAAAGCGCACTGGTGTGGACATAGCTATTTGGAGTTTTGAAAATCTGTATTTTAGTAGGTAATCGGAATTTGGATATCGCGTTTATACAGCCGCTGTGGCTGCTCCTGCTGATGCGTCACGTTTCGAAACATTTCGAGCTAATCTCGATATGAAGACGAACGTATCCGTTTTATTCCAGCATGATTCTCTTAGTTTTAGGGTTTAAGTTTTGCTAAATTAAACAAAATGCTCGTAACGTAACTTTCAGAAAAAAGCCGTGATAGCCCAGCGGTTCGACCTGTGGCCTCTCAAGCAGAGGGTCGTGGGTCAAACCCCGGGCTCGCACCTCTGAATTTTTCGGAATTTATGTGCGATATCGAATTTGATATTTACCACGAGCTATTCGGTGAAGGAAAACATCGTGAGGAAACCTGCACACAGCGACGAAGCAATTCAATGTTGTGTGTGAAGTTCCCGATCCGCACTGGGCCCGCGTGGGAACTATAGCCCAAGCCCTCTCATACTGAGAGGAGGCCTGTGTCCTGCAATGGGATGTATATAGGATGATGTAACTTTCAGGAGCTATTGGACTGCTCATTCAGTAAGGAGAAAGACAGATCTGGCTGCCACAACGCTGCACACAAAGGTCGGGCTGTGGTTGATGCCCTGAACTACCTCTGTAACGAACAAATGAAGATCACGACTGAAGCGAAGTACCCTCTCACGTTGGTCGACGGGACATGTCACAGAAAGTCCGCTGGAGTGCGGGGGATCAAACGATTCGTCAATAGCTGGTAAGTGTCAAAATGACAAGAATTTGAAGTCTTTTTTAGGGTTCTGTACCCAAATATTGAGACTTTGCTATCCGACCGTCGGTCCGTCTGTCACCAGGCTGTGTCTGATGAACCGTGCTAGCTGGACTATTGACATTTTCACAGATTATGTAGGTATTTCTATTGCCGCTATAACAAAAAATGCTAAAAATAAAATAAAATAATTATTTACGGAGGGCGTTTTTGCCGAAGAAGTTCCGTGGAGGTGGAAGTAGGCCAGTGTACCGACACAGCAACCCATACCATCACTCATCCATGCTTCCATGGAATTGGGGACATTCAATCCGGTCTCTTTGCCTTCATTTCTGATTATGTCTTTTGGATATAATATTAATATTTGGATCCGGACAGATATAATATTAGTAGCAGTAAAAGTTTAACATATAGCATGAATGTTCTCTGTTCCAGTGACATGTATAAAAACGAATCGAAGCTTCTGGAAGTTTTAGCAGTCGGTCCCGTCGTTGCGGAAGTCAACGCGCACTACCTCTTCAACTACAACGAGGGGATCATTATGGAAAACTGCGAGTAAGTTAATAAAACGGTTGTACTCTGTCTTTGTAACGAGATTGGCTTCTGCTTTGAGCCAATTTGTTACGTGACCCATCATTGGAAGCTCGCCTCTCTGGCAGCGGTTAAACGTACACACTGTACGCGGTAATTTTTTAATGTACAAGTATGTTTTTTTTCACTTTAGTTATATGTTTCACTACAGTCCCTCGCATCTAGCGTGGCAAAGTTTTAAGCAGTGAACGAACTTACCTCCGCTGCTTATTATGATCTAGCCAAGTTATATTTCGGGGACTATATATTTCTAAAACAGACTATACGGCTACATACCTATAGATAATGGGGAACCCTTCTGGCCCATTTTACCATTCGTCCTTCTTTTACAGAACCACCGAAGCTCAACTGAACCACGCTGTCCAACTAGTGGGGTATGATACCACCGGGGATACCCCCTACTACATCCTGAAGAACTCTTGGGGTACCAGCTGGGGGGAAGAGGGGTACGCGAGGCTAGCCATAGGGGGGAACCAATGCGGTGTGGCGTATACCATCGGATATTTTGATGTTAATTAAGGTTTTTTTAATAAATTTGCTTACAAATCTTATTGGTTTTTCTTATACATAGCCACATAAGCTGTGACAGCTGTTTGAGGTTGTATTACAACGTTTCTGCAGTGGTATCTATTAGCAGAGAATAGGTTAAAGTACTATCGCGTACAGGGATTGTTGAGCCACTTACCTATGTTTGTAACTTGGTCGTGATCCAATAGCTGACATCTAGTCTGTCACATCGGTCATTGATTATACGTCTAAATTGCGAACAGTGGCAAGTGGCTTAACAATCCCTGTTCGTGACTACCTAAACTGCAGAGTGGACCTCCACCTCGGAGGGATTCTGAGACCTCCACGGACTTATTAGACAATCAAGTACAGTCATGATTAATTTTCATCCCATTACTTTAAAAAAAACTGTAAAAAAAATAAGTACCAACGCAAAATGCTATGAAGTTCCTATAACCCAAGGAAACTTTCCGAAGCGCTGGTGTACTAAAAAATGTGTATAAAAGAGTTCCTTTTGACCTAGTTACGTTAGTACCTTGTCGTTGTAGACTTTTATAGACCGGAATTGCGTGGGAGGGCGATGGGGACATTGAACTTTCGCAAAGATTGTGGCTATCAATGTGGTCAGTTATCATAACATGCATTTTGCTGATAATTTGGAGTAGGTATACTCGTATTCTGAAGATCTGAAACTACGAGAATGTTTATGTTATCTCCCTAAGTACTTCAAATTAAACTTCATTGATCGAAATAAGGTAAACGCAGGTATTAACGACCCATCGAAAATCTGCAGGTATTACCGACCTATTAATATTATTTGCAATTTCTCAGATTC
>BHDV01027376.1:105605-132389 GCA_005406045.1 Adoxophyes honmai
TGAAGATAGCCAGTATACTTAAAATTCGCCATTGATTTCAAAATTGCCTTAAGGGGGTCGTTAATACCTGCGTTTACCTTAGGTTTAGTTAGCAATAACGGGTTAACGGGGCAGTTAATGAGGATTTAGATTTATGTTCTATGCTTTAGGTGACAGGCTAGCAACCTGTCACTATTATACCACTTTCATCTGTTTTTTTAACCTAAAATTATGTTATGCGAAACATGACTACGAAACGCGAAATAGTCGTGGTTGGTCTGAATGTCTCAAGTGCCCACTTGTCCCATTAGGGAATATAAGCGTGTTTGTATATATGTATGTAGCAATAACGATATCGTCTCGACACAGTAACAAAAATATGTACGCATACTCGACCTTAAATCCTGTGGCGATAAGTGTGCCTTTTATTGCATTTTGTGCATTTTTGTTGTTAACTGTACTACACCTAATTCTGAGCAATACAGGTACTCATATACACACATAATAGACGGCTATAGGTAGGTAAGTACTACGTTATCATTATTATGGTTTGTTACTAACTTCACAACGTTTATAAAGGTTTACACAGCTCACAGCTGGGGCAACGTTGACTTGACAGTTTGTGCCCGGCATTCACTCGGGTAAGTCGTGTTTTACGAATAATACGATGTTTTTAATGCCTAAATTTGTCAAATTGGTATTAAACTGCCTATCTGTCAGTTAGTATAAAGGGTAAAAATATGCAAAGGTGTCTTTATTACGAGTAGGTAATCTTAGTTTACATCATTTCTGTGGAATTCAATTGTCCACTGAAACAATTGCCACGGGGGATCCGTTTGGTAATTTAACGACAATCGTCAATACACTTCAAAGGTTCACAAGATTTTTAATCTCTTAGAATTTAAATTATACAGAGTGGCTTCAAATTGATGATAATAGTGATTAGTGATTCTTACGGAGTTAAAGCTTGTTTAATGAATACGTTCAATTATTAAAACCAGTCCAATAAAATTTTGGATTTTCATAAAGTGAAATGAAATCACGACTTTATGACCTTATGAGACAAATGACTGCGCATTTCCAGCATTATCTGAGTAAGAAAGAATTATTTTGTATCATCAATTTGAAAAACATCTTTACATCGGGGCTGAGGCGACGCAGCGCGCGTTTAACAGCAACATTACGACTTTGAGATGAAGGGCTAATGTTGCGCCAAACTCGATTTACTACTTACTACATGAGTTATCCGGCTATTTCATTATGAGTCTCACAGTAGTTTCATGCTTGAAACAAATAACTTGTCCGTTCTCATCGCAGTAGATAAGAGTGTTAAAAACATATACTTTTATGAGCACCGGCTGATTGTTGTGATAATGTTTCCGTTGTTATGCGTTTATGATGTTAATCTGTTTGTAATGTCGTGTATTTTTCACTGGTTATGGCTAGATTATAAATATGTAGCCGTTGGAGGAATTGTTAAACCACTTACCACTGTTATTAAGTATGTACTTAGTCATTTAAATGTATGTATTGTATTAGGTATACTGCAAAGGCGAACATAAATACCACTTCCTGTGAAACATCTGAACAATTAAAAATTTCTATGACTTACCTACTTGATTAAATAAATAAATGTCACTAAGTTTCAATTTAACCACACGAGAATTAAGAGTAGGTAATAAATCCTCGCGAGTAAACAAAAAAGTCATCAGTGGAAGCGTGCTGGGCCCATAACCTCTTGAAGCAAAAGAAAGTAGCTCAGATGTAACGCGTGTATTCTTGAGAGCCGTACAGAGAAAGAGTGTGTTGACAACTAAGTCATAAACTAAAACATTTATTTTTCTACAAAACGCTAGTTACAATAAAACCTTAACAAAAAGTAAGTGAAAAAGCGAGTCATCCTCATCATCATCATTTCAGCCATAAGACGTCCAGTGTTGAACATAGGCCTCCTCTTTAGACTTCCACATGTACTGTTTGGAAGCGACCTGCATTCAGCGTCGTCCGGTGACTAAAGTTACTTAAGTGTCCACTGTCCACTCGACCTAGAAAGATGTAAAGCCTCGAAATAGGTATAAGCACGTATAGTCCATTCGAGTAGGTATTCGGATTGTTTTAGCACTTGCTACTATTGGCAATTGAGTCACGTACCTATATCAAAAGTGTTTAGGTAAATGTTTGCATGGATAAAACTAAATTTACTTGGGTAAATTGAACCAGACGAGAATAAAATTTGTCTTGGAAGTCACTCATATCTACTTGCTTTTTCGTAAGACGTCCACCTACAAGACGTACAGATTAACTTATAATGGTCGCCGGAAGACGCTGGATGCAGGTCGCTTCCAACCCGTATATACGGAAGTCCAAAGGGGAGGCCTATGTTCAGCAGTGGCTAGGACGATGATGATTACAATAGTTTACGCTGTTTCCAGCAAGTACGGTTTAAAACTCATGATGATGACTTATTGGCAACTCTTTCAGTAACTCCTCATCATGGTGCAGTTAGTGGAAGACAGGGCAAGCCGGTTCAAGGGCGAGGCTGTCCGGCAGTTCACGTGGCACAACAGCTCCGGGGTGTCCGTTACTGTCATATCCTACGGCGCCATCATACAGTCTATCAAGGTGGGGATTGAAAAACACAGATAACTCACGACTTATATCGAGTTAAGATCGTGAGCTTGGGCTAGTCTGTGGGTTCCATGTAGGACTGCGTCCCGTGAAGTCCCATGCTCTATTCGCGTGAAACGAGCGAGTTAAACTCGACTTTAGATGGGAGTTATCCGTATTTTGCATGTTCAAAGGATAGTAAAGTATTATGACGATCAATAAACCGCAATACATGTACAAGCTTGTTCGCGACCCTCTCTGGGAATGAGGGGTGGCGGGGGTGAGGTGCCACATATCTGCCAGAAACCTGTCACCGTTATTTATCTTTCATCTATGTTAAGGCCTAAAATTATGGTAAAGTGCACCTCTGAATTTGTCGGCTTACGTACGAAATCGAATTTGATATTTACTAATCCGCATTGGGCTCACGTGGAAACTACAGCCCAATCTTACTCATACTGGAGAAGGTCTATTCCCAGCAGTGGGCCGTTATTGAGGGCGATTTACTTATTCATTTACTTCAAAACCAAACCGCATCCCTCTTCCAGGTGCCTGACAAACTTGGCGAAGTTGCGGACATAGTTCTTGGCTTCGATGACGTGGACAGCTACATCAGAGGCAATGTCCCGTATCTTGGGGCAGCGGTCGGAAGGTGCGCCAACCGCATCGGCGGTGCCAGCTTCAGCATAGACGGGGAGACGTACAATTTGGCCAAGAATATAGGAAACAATCACTTGCACGGAGGCATTGTTGGGTTTGATAAGGTTGGTTTGTGTGCTGATAGTCTTTACTGCCTTTTTACCATATAAGTTAAGATTTACCTTAAAAGGTAAAATGGAATCCTTTTAGAATTACTTTGTTGTCCGTCAGTCTGTCTGTCTGTCTGTCTGTCTTGATCCTTTTTGGAATGCGGGGAGGTATCAAACAGAAATTTATGTTAAATACGAGAGTCTACTGTCCCATAAAGCTGTGAAAGAAATCAAACTTTTAAGCAATGAAATCAAAAGATGGATAAATGAGAAAATCATCAATGCATAACAAGTACAACCAACGTTGAATAGATAATGGTACGGAATCTTCAGTTGGTCGAATTTTTAGAGACTCACCTTCTCAGGGAGCGAAAATTTTCACATTAAAAAAGGTAGGTTCTATGTATAGGGGCCCCCGCATACCACAGATATGTGAGGGCAGCCCTTACAACACAGAATATTTCATATTTATGTAATAGACTAAAACTACACCAATTAAAACCTATTTATTTACTATTCTATTCTATTACTACCTAATTAGTAAATTACTACATAATCAGTCTGTCATCCGATCATTGACGTGTCTATTTAAAAAATAATATATTTCAAGTACGACTTACTATTAATAATGGAACAAATATGGGACTGGTTGATCGGTTTTGCCCTCAGAGGATGGAATTTGTTGAAATTAAATTAAATCCCAGCAAGAAAATCAACTAAATTATCAAGTCTATAAACATACCTCGCCAGGTCAACTGGACCACCACAGTCGATGGCAACAAGGTGATCTTCAGCTACCTCTCAAAAGATGGCGAGGAAGGTTATCCGGGAGACCTTCTCACCAATATTACTTATGAACTGACAGAAGACAATCATTTCCTCGTGGACTTTATGTCAACAACGACAAAGAAGACCGTTGTGAACCTGACTAACCATTCATACTTCAACTTGGCTGGTCATGACGGAGGGGCTGGAGAACTCTTCAATCATGAAGTCGCCGTGTTTGCTGACAAGTAAGGAATTATCTTTTCTAAAGACCCAGTAACTCTAGATTAAGAAATCGTTGTCTCAATAGACTTCAGAGTTTCTACATAATCAGCGTTTTTGGGTATCATATGTTAGTTCGCTTCTTTTCTCTGAAAAAGACAAAAGTTAAGGGTTTATAGCCAATAATTGTAGTACGAAAGATCAAATGTATTTAGAGAAGGTCATATCCACTAAAAACCGGTCAAGGACCCTCCAGGACTTCCTACTACAGCCACGGGTGTACTCGCGTGTTAATTCTGCGACAATCTTATTCATCTTTCAGAATCACGGAAACAGACGGCGACTCCATCCCCACGGGCCGTTTCACCCCCGTAGGAGGCACCCCCTTTGACCTGCGAACCCCCAAGCGTTTGGGCGACATCATATCTAAGAACCAAATGCTGTTTGACGACAACTTCTGTGTCACAACTTTTGACAAGCAGGTAAACGAGTTTTGCGTTCGAAGAATGGAAGATGCTGCGATGGCTTTTATTTTTGTAGTAAAGTTGTATTTGTACCTACTTTGAGTGAGTCCACGAAGCGTTTCATCTGCTTTATTTTACGAATGCAATTAAGTACTTAGCTGCAAGCACACCTGTAGCGAAATAGAGAGACTTGTAATTTGTTTTAGATGGCAAAGTTGCAGAAAGAAAGACTGGTAAAAGTATCAAAAAATCTCAAGAACTGGTATTATAGAACATTCTTATAGTATAGATATCAGACAGCGATTGAACAAGAGTTCAGACCGCCGGCTAATTCATGTAGCGTAGATACAATGATGAAGTTAACTATAACTACTTGGGAAGATACGATTTCAGCCTCCTCCCCTCGTTCCTCACGCCCTAGGCTACAGCCTAATTAGGGTAAGGGTCAATAAACTGTTGATGTATCGTAAAGCTGCTGGGTAAAGGCCTCTCCTTTTAACCTCCACAACTCTCGATCTTGCGTGATATCAGGCCAGTCATCCGCGTTCGATTTCAAGTCGTCCCACCATATTCTTTTCGGACTACCTCGTAGATATATTGTCTTTGTGGGATGAATCTGCCTTTATTACAATTTTCGTAACTTACCTCTCTCGCACACCAATCTCCATTCGAGAATAGGAACAATCGTGATGCTAATGCACGCACGGGATTCCACAGGTACCTACCTAATGTCCATGTTTCTTTCCAGGACTTACATTACGTCTCCCGGGTAGTCCACCCCCCATCGGGCCGGTACCTGGAGGTCTACAGCGACCAGCCAGGAGTCCAGCTCTACACCAGCTACTATCTCCCAGCTCCGACCGACCCTGCCCTCATAGGGAAGGGAGGCGTCGGCTACCGTCGGCACGGGGCCTTCTGCCTTGAAACACAGAACTACCCTGATGCGGTCCATCATGACAACTTCCCGAGCCCGATTCTGAAGCCTGGTGATATCTATAGACACAAGGTGGTCTATGGTTTTGGGGCAGAGCACTGCGATGAGCCTATGGTGGTGCCTTCATAGGTTTACGGAGACTGTGTTTTTTTTTGTATGGCAAGTCTGTTTTATTGTTTTATTGACGATTATTAGTATGTATTTAATTAAATTAAACGTAAATTTTATTTACACTGCGTTTTTTTAACTTTTAAGATATTCTTGTAGATACTAATTATGTGGTATTATATTTTACTTTTAACTAAAAAATTATAGTATTTTGATAAAATAAAGAATAAAACTTATCAGGCTCTTATCAAAAAAAGAGAAACAACAGTGATCTCTGTGGCCATAAAACTTATTACTAGTAAAACTGCAGTAAAGCTGCAGAAGAAATACATACAATCAATTATTGGCAACACACTAGACTACAACGAGGAGCTGGCAAACCCACTTCTTGACGTAGAGCAAACATTTTTTTTACGTTATATGTGTATCTGTTTTGGCTATGCCCCTATGATTTGCTTTTATCGATATTCTAAAAAAAAATAATCGATAAAAGCAAATCATAGGGGCATAGCCAAAACAGATACAAATATAACGTAAAAAAATTTTTTGCTCTAATGTCATTATTCACGGAGAAAACAGGAGACTACGTTTGTATGGAGAAGCGGTTTGAAGCGGGGCGACTCCTATCCTCTTAAAGAAAGAGACTTACTTAAATTTTCAGAACCCATTCGATCTCTTTTATAACTAAACTAGGTTTAAGGATATTACTATTTTTGTTTGCGAAATATTTAAACAGACAATATCAGGTCTGTATTTCCGAATGGAGTGGGCAGAGCACACAAAACGCTACATAGACAAAACCATGACTATTTCACGTTTACGTGTCCACATCTTGCATTTATTTTTTAGGTTTTTAGTTGGCAGGTATACTGGTATAACAGTGGCAGGTTGCTAGCCTATCACCTAAAAATATACCTCTTAACTGAAATGGAGGGGGTTATTCTAAACCCGACAGCACACAGGAAAGAGGTAGGTTGTAGTAGTTAATAGCAGAAAAAAAGCACGTAGCATAATGTACACCAATTCTGTACTAAGCACACATTAACATTGAATGGCGTTTTGCCCTGATAAATAGAGTTATATAATTCTCTATATCAGAGGTTAAGTTCAGGGGTCCCCATGCTGATAAGATCACCATACAACGGTATATAAATCACATGATGTTTCTGATGCCATGTATTCACAAGGCTGGTGATAGCACAGACGAGTGGTAAGTTTAATTTTGCTCATATTCCTCTGCTTTATCTAGAGAAATACAGTAGCTCACGATTTAAATAGAGTTTAGCTCAACATGTTTCGGGCTAATCTGTAGCCCCGCTCGGTTCGTGCGACTGCACGTGCCCGGTTTTTGCATTTTCATACAGCTGGTGTGGACGTGTCTTTACGAAGTGACGTTGTTAATGTTGTTTGCTACCCGTATTTTGACAGTAATATGAATAAAAATGGTAACAAGCGTAGTGCGCCGCCAGCGGCCTATTTCCTGTAGTTTTCATCATCATCATCATCATTATCATCAGCCTATATACGTCCCTATGTAGTTTTCATACATTCTATATTTAAATGGACTCGTCGGACATGGTTGACGCCCGGTGCCGGTGGCCACCACAAGATGCAATGATCGCAGCTCGCTTTTGGCTCGCAGAGTTAGAAGTTGCATTTATGCAACCGATCTTTAACTTAACGCGATGTAGAACACTTTGACAGTTGTTAATGACGTTTGTGGTAGAAGTTCTACTACTTGACGATAGGTGGTGCTAGGGTCGCTACAGTATCATTTCCCTTCTAAATGGCAATGTTCATTTTTTACACGAAGCTGCTACCAGTTCTTCCATCCCCGGTGATGTCAACGAGCTCTTGGCAAGCAACGCAAAGAGTCTCAAAGAGAAGGGACACCAAAGACCAAGGAAAAATGGAACAGTAATTGTTATTTTTGATATTTCAGTGAAAATGGTGAGATTAGTGGAAGATCCGTCGAGGCCTCTTGGTGATGAGACAGTGAGGCAATTCACGTGGCACACCGACAGCGGCTTTTCTCTTACTGTGATATCATATGGAGCTGTTCTCTACTCTATAAACGTAAGTTAATTTGAAAAAAGTAATAATTTGGGCTCAATCAGTAAATAGGTTGTTTTGACTCATTCACACATTAGTCTTATAGTTTAATTTTAACGATCAGATCCTCACACATTTTTAAGTTGACCCAAGACGTCACCGCAAATGATGAAACCGTCTGTATTGAAAACATTATACTTGACAAACAGTAACAAGTTTAGTGTTATTACAATAATGATTTCTAGTTCCTGAGAAAAAAAAACTGGATCTATACTAAGTATACTATATCTGGATCCCTAAAGTTTTTTCACCTAGTTTTATATTCCCTAACGTTTTACGTCATAAGTATCATTTGCCAAAAAACTCATATGGCATATTTTTAGTTTCCCAAAACATTTTATTTCAGAAACGATTGTTTTGGCGCTCCGCTCGCTTCGCTCGCTATTTATGGTCATAAAATAAACCTAACCTAACCTAACTTATTTGATTTCTACCCTGCCTAATTGATTCCTGACTATTTTAGAATTATGGAAAATAATTATTATGGCAAGTGATCGTTAGGGCTAATGCCCATTAGGACAAAACAGTTCGGGCAAATGATTTTGTAACAAACGATGTTAGGGATCTCGAGTGACACCCAAAAAAACTTTGTCCGTTAAAAGTCTAGTCTTACAACAAGGATAATAATTTACAGTTGTGAACCGTGACTACGGACCATTTCATAGCTTAACTGCGTCAACAATGCCAGTAGGTAGTCAAGTGTATCTGAGATGATACCTACCCACACACGACGTTTGATCAGTAAAGTTGTAGATTACTTTGGTAAATTGGTGTGTATTGTCCCATGATATTAAATGTCATACCTATTTTCAAACGGCTCATTGAGATCTCAGTTAAGTTTACGAATTTGCTTTGGTCAAATCAAAACAGAATGCAAAAGGTCATGAAGCTATCACAGCTATTGAAACATGACGATCTGTTTAATTGCTGTTTAAGATAAACAACGACAGCTTATTCACAACAAAACTTATCAGACTGTTAAGTTTTATCCGCTTATCGTTGGTTAAAAGACAGTATTCAAAAATGGGCGTATAATAGTTAAGTTAAGCCCCATTAAGTCCAGTGTACCTACCTAAGTACTTACATGCAACTCCTTGAAGTTTTTAGTAATCCTGGTAAGAGTTTTTCTGTTTGTAACCACAACGACGACATATTAAAAGCGTTACCTAAATAAACATGATATCACTTATCAATTTGCATTACCACAAACATTTTTTTAGGTGCCCGATAAGAATGGCCATATCGCAGACGTCGCTTTAGGCTATGATGACATTGAAAGCTACGAGAAGATAAACACACCTACACTTTTGGGAGCTCCAGTTGGAAGGGTCATTAACCGTATCAGAGATGCCAGATTTGAATTGGATGGGCAGACTTACCATGTGTCACAGAATTTCGGGAAACACTTCCTACATGGAGGATTCGAGGGATTTAATAAGGTGAGTTTCGTCATTACTTATGGAAGGAATAATGGTAGTTCAAGTAGTGAACCCTTAGGTACTAACAAGTTTTAAATGAAAAACACCTCATTGTAATACATTTGTCAAATTCCAAATGCTCTCACTATTTTCAGTAACTATTAAGACGTTATTTTTCATAAAATAGCAAAATTAAAACTTATTTCTTAGTATCAAACTGGTGTTAAGTACATAGTTCACAAACTCTAAAGCTTTACTGAAATCTTTTCAGAAAAATTGGAAATCTGCTACCGATGGTAACAAAGTTATATTCAGCTACTTCTCCAAGGATGGAGAGGAAGGTTTCCCTGGTGATCTGGTTACTAGTATCATCTACGAAGTCACAGAAGATATGACGTTACACACAGAGTTCATCGCGACAACAAGCAAGAAGACTATTGTAAACCTAGGCAACCATGCGTACTTTAATTTAGCTGGTCACGACGCAGGCGCAGAAGCTCTTTATGACCATGTTGCGTTAGTTAACTCTGATAAGTGAGTATTTTGTGAGATGTTTTATACGATCTTATGGTTTCCGTCAAATCTTGATTTCAAATTCCCAATCCAATAGTCCCGTGTGGTGTCGGGCTTAGAATAAAACCTCACTATTTCTTTCATACACTTTGTAAGAGGCGACTAAGGAAATAATATTAAGGTATGCTTTAGGCGACATGCGGGCAACCTGTCACTATGTATTAAACTCTTTCATCAAAGCTTTAACCCAGAATTGTGATGAAAGTGGCTACTAAACGTCAAATAGTAAATGATTTTGACTGTGTAACGGTCCGTGTCCCCTGCCTAACCCATTAGGGAATACAGGCGTTATGTGTTTGACTGTACTGACTTTTCTTCAGTAGTTTTGTTGTTACTATGATCTTTACTCCATTTAGTTAGTTCAATTTAACTCACTACATATTAGATGAATACACTTGGTAATACATAAATTATGTTCTAATTCTTCAGGATCACCGATTCCGACGAGAACTTCGTGCCTACCGGCGATTTCATCGAAGTTGGCGGCACTCCTTTCGACCTTCGTACTCCTAAGCGTCTTGGTGATCTGATCGTTAACGCTGGCCCGAGGTTCCACCACAACTTCTGTGTCTCTAACTATAATAACAAGGTAATATCCAGCTTCATGATTATCATTATGACTCTCATGATTATTTTTACTATCATAATAGTCTTTCTCATGTTTTGCCGAACTGAGAACGAATCTTCATTTTTTCCATGGATGTCATAGAACAGTATACATTAGGGATCAGGCTAGGATATTGTCATTATTATACCTAAGGTAACGGCACCATTTATGGACGGTTAATTTAAGCTGACAAGCACCAGTGATGGACACTTCATTCACAATTTAAAGACCATAGAGTTGTGAATTGATTGTTGTAAAACAAATGACTTTTCCTTAGTGGGTAGTAAATAAGAGTCATTGTCCATTACTGGGTCTTTGTCCATTACCGGTGACTTTGCCTTACCTACCTCTTAACCTGAAACCTAGAAATTACATTAGAATTGGCTACAAAACGTGAAATAGTTATGGTTTTGTCTTATCCTTCTAAACTCTAGACAGCTACATCTGTTATTTCTACACCCACAGGATCTAAACTTCGTAGCTCGCGTGAACCACCCCCCATCAGGCCGCTACCTGGAAGTCTACAGCAACCAACCAGGTCTCCAATTCTACACGGGATACTATCTCCCTTACCCACCAGAACCCGCTCTATTGGGTAAAGGGGGCATAGGGTATAGGCGCCACGCTGGCTTCTGCCTTGAAACCCAGAATTACCCTGATGCCATTAACCATCCCAATTTCCCAAGTCCTGTGTTGAAACCAGGGGATGTGTATAGGCATAAAGTGCAGTATAGATTTGGAGTTGATGCTCGTGATGCGTAGTTGTCGAAGAGGAGTAGTCGGCGATACATTTAATTGTTTTTTTTTCTTGTTACAAAATAGGTGTCTAGAAATTTTAGGGCTATATCGGTGTAGCGTAGTAGGTAAAACTAAGGAATTTCTTCTAATATGTCGTGAATGTCGTGGCCTCTAAGGATTTAGGGTATGCTTTAGGCGACAGGCTAGCAACCTGTCTCTATTATACCTACATACATACATACATAACCGTCACGCCTTATTCCCTGCGGGGTAGGCAGAGACAACAGAACCTATGCCATCTATTTTCAAACCTAAAATTATCCTAAAAGTTGACATGGAACGTGAAACAGTGATTGTTGCGTTAATGCGTGAATTATTGCATGATTAACTCTTAATTACGTATGCTAGCTGAATACATAAATACTCGTATGTTAGTTTTAACGCAACAATGCTGGACTGAAATTGTTAGTTACCTATTTTTTTTTAGTTTCCTTTTTTTTTCCTTTTTTTATATCTACATCCTAATAGTTTGTCTCAAAAGTTAAAAATAATGAAATTACGTACAAATTGTCTGCAATAAAATTTATTTGTGAAACTTATTGTGATAAGGTTCTACAGTAATAACTCGATGTGTAAATATTTGTAAATAAAGACGTTGTTCACACAATGATTCCATTTATTTAAAAGAAAAACAAAATAATAAAATTCTGTATAAAAATCGAAAATATCATCATAACCCAAATTGTTCAAAAATCAACTCAATCGGTAGTAAGTATAATATTATGTCTAACATTTTAACTAAAACGCGGCAAGAGTGAAGTGGTGGTTTTAAAAGAAAATATAAGTACTCTGAATAACGAAAAATCTAACTTAACTTTCTCGGATGCCTCTCCTCTTAACTATTATAAAAATATAGACATACCCCAGGATTCAGGGGCTCGTTCTTATAGAACATAGAATAGTGTCTAATTTTACTAAGTAAGTAAATGCAGTATTTTTCAATATTTAAACTAATCCAGAAAATGGTATTACATAATATTTTGACGCCACATTTTCATAAACTTCAAAAATAAATCATGCACGAAGACTCATCTCCAATCTTTTTTACGTACTGATTGTGTCAAAGGAAACTTTCTGAAATCACGGAATTTTGGCATAGGAAACTTTCGGAAACTTCGCACAATTTTTTACAAGGATCGAAATTTTCCGTTACATATCCTACTTTTGTGAAATTTCCCGAAAAATTCCGTGCGCTATCGAAACTTTCAAAACTTGCAAGTACATGATTCTGAATTCTGAATAGACAAAATAAATCGCAAGTAAAGCGAAAACTTTTCCTGAAAGCAGCCGCTTCAGTAGATAGGTATTTAACATAATCTAGCAACTTATAAACAGATCTTACATCTAGAAACGGGTAAAAAATTCTCATAAAGGTGCATCGACGCCATTTTGCCTGTTTTCTCCGTTTTCCTTGATACCCTCACCCCACGCTGAGTTTAGGCTTTTCTTCATGTCTTCGTCCAGAGGGGGAATGAGCGAGCGAGGCAACAAGAATGTGGACAGGTTAAAGAGGTCCAGGAAGACTTTGTAGCGGTCGCTGAAATTGAAGAACAAAATAATAAAGTAAGCGTACGATCACGGAGTAGGCAGAGCACACGTGATGAGACAGACAAACGTAATTTTAGGTTTCAAAACAGTTACATAGTGACAGGTTGCTAGTCTGGTAGTTTATAGTATACCCAAAACTCTTTCCTTGGTTGCCACTTATGACATCCATGGAAGAAATGGAGAGGTATTATTCTAACAGAGTAAAAGTAACGAACTAAGAAAATCCCCGTAAGGAACTAGACCAAGGTTATTGTAAACGGTGGACTAGCAATCTGTGATCAGCTATCGTTAAGTCATCTTTAACTAACTTAAAACCAGAAATGGAAATAAAATGAAATCAGATGTCAGTAGACTTAGTACGGCAACAGCTCTAATCGCCGATATGGACCACCTGTTTTTCTCTAACGTCTCTAGTTAAACAGTGACTGGGTATAGTCTATCTCGCGCGCGACTCGCCTCACGCTTTGCTGTGCTGTTTAATTAATTCTGGTTGCATGGTCTGAAGTGGTAACTCACCTCAGAGTGGACCGCAAGTACTGGTAACCAGAAGACCCTCCGGTTCCCAGCTGCTGCGAGCCGATCATACGCTGCACCATTATCACGTGGTTGTCTGGAATCAGGAGTATTCGGATTGAGATATTTACGACAACTCTTGGAGAGGAATTGCAGAAAGATGAGGTGACTTTTCAAATTTAAGTCTTTATTTCAGCACAGTTAGATAGGTACACAAAAAGATGTAAAAAAAATATCTCAGAATCATGAACTCAGAATTATGCGTCAAGTTCCGTGATGCCTTGTAATGCCTTTACCAATGATAAGTAACTGGGTGTATGAAAGAAAAAGGTCTTGACATAAGATGCACTACCGGAAGATTTATTGTAATTGCTCTTCTGCAAGTAGAATCCCAAGAGCACTTTTATAAGTCTTTGAGTCGACCAGCAGTTAGGAACGACTTTGCCAAGAAAAAAATGCCACAATTTTCAATTAAGAATACAATACAACGTCATCTAAAGAACAGTGTACCTAATAAAACAGATACGGAGACTAGCTCGGTATGTTTTGGACCAATTCATGGTCCATAATTAGAAGCAAGACGCCACGGATGCGCGTATAACCACCTCAGCTGCGTCGTGTTGCTCCCGATGTTGCGAGCTTCGATATAAAGACCGTATATCCGTGTAATTTCACTATCAGTGAGTCTTACGGCAGCTTCATATTCATTTAAATAATCTACAATATTTCTAATCAGTTTTTGTGATCATTGTAACTCACACCGCCACTTAGTGATGAGGCTGTCGATGTCCATGAGCAGGGTCAAGAGCTGATGCGGCTGCGAGAAGCGAGGCTCGTCGCGGTAGAACGTTATCATGATGGCTCCTTGCAGCGCTTTGTGGGACAGCCTGTTGTGTAAAGAAATTGTCTTTTAGGTTGGCAAGTATTTGAAGATGACATGACTATATTGAGAAAGACTCCAATAGAGAAATCTCTCTCCAGAATCCAGGCAGATGCTATGCCTGGGGAACGAAGTCCACAAAGAGAAAGTTGGAAGTTGTATTTATGCAAACGATCTACAAAACTGCGTTGGCGCGATGTAAGATTATCATTTGATAGCCAACTATCAAATGATAATCTTATACCCAATATACCATGACGTTTGTACTCAGGCGCTACGACTCAATAATGAACTGCTGAAGTGGACTATCCTAGTGCTAAAGAGGTTCATCTATCTTTATTTCTGGTCTTTCTTTTACTTTTGCTTTGCACATTCAGAGTTATTCAACAACAACAATCTCTCTGCTATATTTTATGGTCTCTATCTCTCCTGACATTCAATAACAAAGCTCTATCTCGTCAGCGAATTATTCCAAACTGAAACCTTTATTGTGTTTTCCTATTCGTGATTCTGCGCATTATTCACTACATCTCTCTCTGAACATTGTGCAGAATGTCTAGTGTGTTCAAAATGATCATGAATTCACTAACGAATTTGTTTGCGCATTAATGCGGAATTGTGGACACGTGTCAACCGCGGCAGTTGTGCAAACGATCCGCTGGCGGCGCTGTCTCAGTTTCCATACAAATCATACAATTTTGTGATAATTCGCAAACGAAATCGTCATCTAACTCACGATCGTTTTGAATAAACTAGATGTTCAGAATCGCCAATAGGAAGACACAATAATGGCTTCAGTGTCGAATAATCCTCCTCGGCCAGAGGAGACCCACTCCGCAGTTTAGGTTCGCTCCGCCGACGAAATCTCGCGAAAGGTCTACAGCAAGCAGGTAACGGTCTAACGGTAGACAGAGACGACAATATATTCACGCCTAAACATGTTTGGGAATGGATCTTCTGTACGTAGTAGGTTAACCATTCTGTGCTTCGGCCTTGATAAATAAGCCACCAACCGTCTTTCCCCGCGGGAGCGCAACGCGTCGTGCACATCAGGGTCAAAGATGGACCGGTAGATCTGGCGCCGGTTCTCAGCATCCTGCAGCCGGTGCTGTCGCACTTTTTCATTTGGTTCCTCCTGAAAATCAATAGAAATTTTGTTAGATTGTAATTCAAGTGAGGGTAAAAGGATACCGACGCTCTAGACATGGACTAATAATAGAGCTTCGCAAGGGATTGTTTAATAGTTAAGGAATACCTAATTTAAATAGATTCGGAACGTGCGGTTTCGGCCAAGTTTCAGCAAAAAACAGGTGTTTTTAAACTTAGAACGATACATACATACATACATACAATCACGCCTGTATTCCCAAACGGGGTAGGCAGAGCACACAAAACGCTACATAGACAAAACGATGACTATGTTACTTAGAACGACGTTATGTCATAAATCACGTTTGAGTGAATACGCATATTTTGTAGGTATGTGTTTACTTCGCCTGTAGGCTTAGCATAGCAATAGCAATACGCATGATAGACCACCTGTCTCTTTCTGACGTCTCTATTTCGATCTGATGTTCCCAAACTTTTTTACTCATAGACCCCTTCCAAAGTTTTATGGGGTTTGGTGGACCCCCTGCTGCTACATTTGCACCAAATTCCTTAATAGGGGAAGATAGGGTAATGGGAGTCAGTGGGCAATGGGAGTCACCCACACCACCACGAAACGCTAAATGAGACCGACGCGTAAACAGCGTCCTCAGCCCCCGCTACGAGCCCCCGCGCTGCCACGAATGGCTCGCGCCAGTCGGCCCACGCGCCTCTGAGAAACTAACGTGTTTTGTTTTTGCGCTCCGCTGATGTAATTTTACGTAAATGCAAATTAGAAGGTAACTGCCTAAAATCTTGCAGTATGCGATTATGACATTTACATTTACTTAATTAGACGTTTCAAGTTGTCATGTGCAGTTCAGATTAAATCAGTGTATTAAAGTTATTTTTAATTTTAATTTTTTAGTCATTAGTGTAGTTGTGGGAAATGAGAGTCAGATGACTCCCATTACCCGCACTTACTTACGACTGGTAAAACAACGAGATGTGGTAAAGGTGTACCTCGTCTGGACAATGGGCTCACGCGGAGTGCACTGGGTGGGAGTCAGCTATAGGTTATGTTTGCGATGTATGCTAGATTTTATTTGACTCCGATTGCCCGCAAGGGTGATCACCATTACCCCGATGTCAGTGTAATGGGAGTCAAACCTAGTTTTTTTTAAAACTTCTATAATTTCCAAAGTTGATTGCCAAAGTGACTGAAATTTATCTCTAATGATAGTTTAATAAGTAAATTATGTTTACAGGCGGTTGCAATAACTACTTTCTTTTTAATTGAAATTTTATTTGAGTTCTCGCTTAAGTGACCCCCATTACCCTCTTTTACCCTACACTTATTTTTACCGACTCCAGCGTGGACCTCTATCGAATCTCCTATGGACCCCTGGGGGTCCACCTGGACCACTTTGGGAATCACTTTTAGATTAATCATCTTTAGATAGTTACAGGTATAGTCTTTTTCGCGCGCATCTCTACTCACTCTTTCGTGCTAAGCCAGCTTAGCTGCTTGCTGGCAGAGTGTGATTTTTTGTTGACATTTTCGATTTCGCCTTCGAAGGTTTGATTAGTTTCTCAAAATCAAGGCTAGTTAAGTACCATGGCAACATCGATGTCTTCCTTGATGACTCGATCGACGGTGGCTTGGAACTTGCCCCAGAAGTTGAACCCGTCAGCATCCAGGCCAGGAGTTCGCTCCAACCACCGCTCTATCAAAGCCAGGAGTGCTGGCTCTTCTTCAGACCTGCAGGAGTCAAGATATCTAGTTGTGAATTCAGACTTGAGTCTTTATTTTACTTTAAAAACTTGGTAACAGGTAGGGTATTCAAAGATTTCACCTAAAAATTGCTTTGTCTTATAAAACGTGAATAAATATTTCTTCCTCTTGTTTTTTTGCGATGCCAGTTTTTTGGTTTCTGAATTACTTTTTTTAAAGAAATAAAATTTCCTTGGAGCAAAACATCCTAGTCTAAACATTCCCTTCATGTCCTATAGTTTTGGGATACCCGGTACAACTTACTACATAAGAAGAGGACGTATCGAGTCCCCAACATCACACTGCATTACCAAAAAGTGAATTAGAGAATTAGACAGAAAAATGCCTTGCCAAAGTGGGTATGGACTGACTATGTCTGCCATATATATCGCGAAAAATAGGCACGTATTACCACTCAGTGGGATTTCTGAACTGAAGTTGAGGCAGGCTGAGATAGAAGTGGAGAGATGATCTAAATGCGTTCAGGGTGACTCATCAGATCTAAGTCCCAACAGGCAGAGTTCCTTGGAAGTCTGAGACAGTCCATTGCCCAGTAGTGTAACACAAATCTAGGCTGATAAAACATCATAGTTTAAGGATGTGTCTAAGTTTTTACCTTATCAGTGATTCCATAGCTTCGGGGTTGTCTCCAAACACGGTCTGGTAATTCTGGTTGTACTTGACACGCAGTGCTTGCTTTAAGCCAAGCTGAAATTATAATTAATACGGAATTTAACGGTACTTCTTCAAGAAAATTAAAAATTTAAGAGTATCTAAGTAGTTCACAGTACTCTAAAATAGTGTTCTGTACGAAGACTACCACCACTCCTGTTACCGTCTACTGATGTGTTAAAGGAAACTTTCTGAAACTGCGGATTTTTCAGGTAGGAAAATTTCGGAAACATCTCAATATTTCGTTTAAGGATCAAAACTTTAAGTTTCTCAGTTTTTTGTGAACTTTTCTGAATTTTTCGAGAACTTTCCCAAACTTTCGGGCAAAGAAGAAGTGGCCAAATTAGAAGCACTCGAAACTGTCGAGGGTGTACGACTAGAGAAGTAGGAAACGGAGCATGATGTTTATGTATATAAAAAGGCTTACCTTATTCTCCAGCAGTCGAAACTGGAGGCTCTGGAAACCAGAAGCGGGACGCAGGTAGTGCCTGAAGTCCATGAAGTCCAGAGGAGTCATCGTCTCCAAGATCATCACCTGGTCCACGAGGAGCTGTAACATGTGATTCTTTTAAGGGGCAGCGCAGACGAGAGACTTTTTGTGCGTTCAAGTCTGCGGCGCACAAAAAGTCTGCGTGGATTGCATGCATTGTGCGCCGCACTTTTTGCGCGTCGTGTGCGTTACTGCATATAATGTCATAGGTTCTAGTTTCACAGACTAAAAAGTCCGTCGCAGATAGTCTGTCGTATGCGCAAGGTCTGATCATCAGTTTTCCTGTGTGGTGTCGGGATAGAACAACACTTCTCCATTATGGATGTCGTTAGAGAAGACTAAGGAAATAGATTTAGCTATGCTTTAGACGACAGGCTAGCAACCTGTCACTATCATATTACCTCTTCCGTCTGCTTTTAAATCTAAAATTATGCTAGAAGTGGCTGCGAAGCGTGAAATATATATAATTTACTTATTAATTAACTAAACACGTATAAGCGTCTCTTTATTGTTAAAAAAATACATAATTTTCTTGTTTCATACTTAAACTGAATTCAAGTTGTTCTGGTGATATTTCGTCACTTCGTCAGATTTTTTTTCTCCATTTTAACGGAGATTAGGCGAACATTATTGATAGGTTGATAACATCGCAATCTTTATTCGCTTCCGGCGAAATTTATAAGTACAATGTACGATAGCGTGGAAGCTTTTTTTATATTTTAACTTCATACAAATCTGCAAAGTAGCTGCTTTGATTACGTATGTGAAGATCTGTATTTTTAAAATCTTAATGAGATCTGATCAGATTTTCCATTTTAAAAAAATGTGACAAGTTTCTGAAATTTTCATATGTGTGAAATTTCGCGTTTTACCATCACGTTTGACCATCTGGTTACCCTGAAATTGCTAAACGTGGCACTGAATTTTCAAATTCATGTGCTCTGCCTACCCCTCTTGGGAATACGGGCGTGACAATATGTATGTATGTATGAAATTCCGCAATTCTGGAAAAAATATTTTGCAATATTCGTTCTATGAACGATTTAGCTTTGTAGAGAAATGAAAATGAAGTGACGCCCATGCCTTATCTATCATTTTCCTATCCATAGTAAACGAAACTATTGTGGCGACCCCAGCGCCGTGTATCGTCCTGTAGTAGAAAACTTCTTCCAAAAACGTCATCAACCGTCAATCAAGTAGACCACATTTTGCGCTAACGAAGTTTCGATGATCAGTTGCATTATGCATACAACTTCCAATATTCTCTCTGCGGAGTTCGGTCCCCAAGCCTAACATCTGCCTGGAGAGAGATCTCTTTAGTGGAGTCTTTCCCACACTATCTATAGATTGAATTAGGACGCACCGTAACCAATTAATTTCCCTATCCGGAACTGATTCACGCTTAACCATTTTTTATTGTTGCATAACTCTATTGATAAGAAAAATGACAACACTTTAATCTGGTGAAATCTAGTTTAGAAACCATTAACGTATTATCTCATTACAAGTAGCTAGATAGATACTTACTTGCATCATAAAATTTAAATTATCTCATTAGATTGGTGTTATGATATTTATGTGGGTAGACAGAGTAGAAATCTCGCTATTGCCATTTGACTTGATAACATACGCATCAATTTTATTTATGGAAGATTTTTCGTCTTCATCCTAGCATAATATTATTTTTACTTTAATTTTGTCCTTTCCTAGTTGATCGCCGTTAAGATATTCTGCCTTGGACTTTTGTAGTATGATAAAAAAAAGTTGATATATAATTTCATCAATTATTTTTAACAGGATTTGATCTATGCGATCGTTGTGAAAATTACTCTAGAAAAAAATAGTTCATCTTAATTTAGTTCTTCTACAAATTAGGGTTAACTCTTCAAGTTGTCTTTGCTTTCATTCACCCTTCTTCTGTTACTTGAACTGAAAGACAAAGGAAACATTGCCATGATGCCCTCAAATTGCACCATAAACAACATCAATTTCGTCAGAATCCCGTTTTTAAAAATCGAACACGTCACCGGTTCGCGCCAGTTCGATAGTGATGTGACGTCGCGGGACTCGGGTCGGTGCCACGGGGTCAGGTGCCGATATCTCGGGAGATATCGAGGTTTTAAATCAAATAAATAATGCGTGCTGTACAAGGTCGGTCGTTGGAACAATTTCCGGCCGTTTTTATTTACCAAATTGACAGAAAATTGTAACCCAAACAGACTCTGTTAAAGTCTTTAGTTCCTTAAGTCTTTAATTTACAGTGGGTGATGAACAGGCATGATTATGAATATCGTTTTTTATGGCATATTGCTAGCCAATTGTGTTAAATTGACATTAATAAAATGTTTGGCAGCCTCGGGAGGGCATTGTCTATAGTGGCTTTAAAATCTTGTACTTACGCAGCACCACAGATTGCTTCAGATTTTTGCAACACGTCTGCTGAAGTGACCAAGGAAACTTTCCAAAAACATTTTTTTTTTGTTACTAATGTTTCATTTACATAGGAAAATTTCGGTAGCTTCCGATATTTTTTATAGAGGTCAAAACTTTCCGTTTCTTAAATTTCAATTTAGAATTTTTCCAGCCTTTTGAAAACTTGCACATTGGATCTATAGTTTTCCGCTACAGCGACAGCATTTTTTCTGCGGTTTCCTTTCCTACTCTTTTAAGAGTTTCCTACCAATCTCCTCTCTTCTGGCAGTTAGATCTTAAGAAGCCGAAACCCTTACCTTCAAAATAAGCACGACTCTGTTGAGTCGCTTCAGGATCTCCATGGTGTGCCCTTCGTCCAGACCCTTCACATCTAAGAGGGCTCGTACGGAATCCACTTCGAATATGATCTGCTTGAACCATAGCTCGTATGCTGTAAGAAAAATATTTTTATAATTTATTAAATCACTCTTAAAAATTATTTGTATCTTCTGCCTCTTTTCTTCGATGCTCAAGGGAAAGAGCAGGCAAGGGTGACATGGATGTCCTGGGAAGAACTTGAGTAAATATTTTAGCCAGTGGTTGGGTATACGCGCCTGAAAATCCATGTGGAGTCTTTTTCCTGAAAATTTCATTAAGTACTAAAAATACGAATAACTGAAAATATTGCCTAGTGTTTTCCACTCCGGCTTTTAGTCAACCGCTTAGCACCGCAATGTTTAATGATTGCAGGTGCATACGCGCCGACTATCGGAACTTGCGTATGGGACGAGCATACATACGTCGCGCCAGTGTTCCCAAACAGAGTAGGCAAAGCAAATATGGGACGTAAGATTGCTATGGACGTAATATAGGGCGCAATGACAAAGCGATGTAACATTTGTGTCCCGCAAGGTCAGTAATGAAAATTTTACAGGGGTTTTCAGACCCAACCACTGGTTAAAAATAAAAATACGGTCGATTTCCGTCATCCTGTATAAATCGATCGCTCTATCTAATCGATCGATATAATCCGAGCATTACATTTTTTTGTTCTATCCGGCTCGAAGGGCCATTACCTTGATGTGTAACTATGAACAGATGCTCGTCGTGGACCGTCTTCGAGCCGCCGGTGCTGAGCATCCTCTGCGCGTCCAGGAGTTTATCCAGCATCAGGTATTCTCCATACAGCATCCCGGCCTCGTTGCCCAGGCATGCGCCATCTTGGGCGCCGGAGTCGTCCATCACTGATCTAGAGAGATAATAAATCCATACGATCATGCCTGTGTTCACAAATGGGCTAGGCAGAACACACGAATTCGATATTCCGAAATGGAATTCCGTATGTATGTGGCTTAGGAGGGTGCCCTTCTAGTCGCATACAAACCATTGTCATAAAAACGATTGTCATAACACTTTAACCATAAAGTTGAAACTCATAATTTTTTTTGGCATAGATTGTACTATTGTCATAATTATTTTTAGTCATAAATGGTTTTACCATAATGACGAATGACATAAATCTTAGTTGTCATAAAATGGATGATCATAATTATTTTCAGTCATAATTATGGCTGTCATACATTTGTCCAGCCATAACATTGATGATTAACGGCCAAAAAGTAGGTTAGGTTAGGTTAGAACAGTGACCTTGTATGAACCGAATCACTGCCAAAAAACTAGGTTAGGTTAGGTTAGAACAGTGGTCTCGTATGAACCAAATCACTGCCAAAAAATTAGGTTAGGTTAGGTTAGAACTGTGACCTCACAATAACCAAATCGCGGCCAGAAAAGTAAGTTAAGTTAGGCTAGGTTATGCAAATTATTATGCGCAGAACAAATATGGCGAATCATACATTATGGTTCGCATGTTTTATGCACAATCAGTTTATGCGTTTATACTGTATGCCCATTATAAAGTATCCGTATATTGTTTTATGCGAATTAAATGTATGCCATAAAACATTATGCATAAAAAATTATGGCTTACTTCAGTTATGCGTAATGATGATTATGACAAAACTATGTATGCTTATAAAATGTATGACTTCAAACTTTATGCAACCCGATATGGACCCGGCTTAGGACTATAAAAATTATAAAATATAGTATCCGAGGAACGAGGGGGGTGGATGGTGACACGTGGTAAATCAGTCGCACTTCACCTCCCCGCGATGCCTCCGATGCGCCCATTACCCCCACTAGTTTCGCCGAGCGTTCTTACCAACACGCGATGTATAACTTACAATTAACACACGTAAATGCCATAGGAAGCCATTGGAAATATCACTCCATTTATAACGGTAGCAAATTAGCAAGTTCAAGTGCGATGAACCAAACCGGTCAGTCAGCAAAAAAATACCATTTTGAAACACAACTCGTTATTTCATCATTCATCAAGCCGACGAACGCGTTTTTAATTCTTAGTCTATTTTTAATATGAAAAATACGGTATTATTAGTGGACGTATTATTTTTATTGCCTGTGTGGTGTCGGGGTAGAATAACACCTCTCCTTTTCTTCCGTGAATGTCGTAAAAGGCGTCCAAGGAAATTGCTACAGGTATGCATTAGCCATTAGGCGACACGGTAACAACCTGTTACTATTTTACCTGTTTCGTCTGTTATTAAACCTAAAATCATCCTAGAAGTGGGTGCATGGATTTAAATTGTCTGTCATGTTTCGTGTGCTCTGCCTATCCCATTTGGGATCACAGGCGTGAGTGTATGGTGTGTATTATTTGATCTAGTTGGATAGTAAAAATACGCCTTTGCTAGAGGAGGTGACTTGTTACGAAAGTAATTGAAAATGAAGATGAAATCAGAATAACTACATTACATCTAAGGATGTATCCAAATCCTAATCCAAACTAATATTATAAATGGGAAAGTGTGTTTGCTTGTCCGTCTTTCGCGGCTAAACGAAGCGACCGAGTGAAAAGATTTTTTGGGTGGAGATAGTTGAAGGGATGGAGAGTGACATAGGCTACTTTTCGTCTCTTCAAAACCCCCCTTTTCCCTAAAGTGAGGGGTGGAAGTTTGTGGAGAATTCCGCAATTTTCAATGTACTTAGAAAGCTATAAATTGGTATGTTGGGCTATCTCTTCTGTGCTACCCCGAATTTAACGCGAGCGGAGCCGCGGGCAAAAGCTAGTATTTAAATAAACCTTAAACAAGCGATCGTTTTCAGATTATTTTCTAAAATAGTTGCCGGTTGGCTCCGAGGTATTAGTAGATCTACGTGGGAGAACAGTTCTGTTCTGAAATAATCCGTCTTTCTGTCTGTCACTTCTTGGTAATGAAGCATAGTAGAAAGAAACTATTAACTAGTTAAGCTAAATTATACCCACATGTTAACTATGTTTTTAATGAGAAAGTGAAATAATTACTTACCTTCAACGTGGATGACATGTTTCTAGGAAGATAATGAATTATTTACCTTACTAAGTATTGAACAGAGTGCCGGTGAAATTAAAATGAGTAGGTAAACGCGATAAAATATTTGTAAATAGGTACCTAAGCACATAATTAAATGGTAAAACATTGAAAGTACCTATGCAGGTTTTTGCTTAACAGTATTTGCCTAAGTACTTTTCATTTGATTAAAAAATTATGCATTTAGTGCCTAGTGTTTATTTAAACCGTTGAAAATTGATGCATTCCTTGCATTTCACTTACATTTAAAGCATGACCATTCATAATTGAAAGTATTGAGTACTTTATAAAAATGCGTTTGAATCAAATTCGGCTAAGTAATTTAATTTATTATTAAACTATTTTAATCTAATAGGATAATAATGATATTATAAAAACTTTGAATTGTGTACTTTCTTATTTAAAATCATTAAAATAGACAAAATAACAGAATAAGTAGGTACTAACCTCATAGGGCACGCCATTGCCGCCAAAAAGAAAAAAAACTACTAAGTAAATTAAGAAATAAAAATATAAAGTTGGACACGCACTGTCTCGACGCGCGGTCACACTATACTGAACGGTTGTGTGTGATAGCGTGCTTGTATTATAGTAGGGGAGACGAGACTGTTTTTTCTCATGTCGCTCGGGCGTTACTAAAAACTAAAAATGACGACACAAACGCAGAAAGTTACAATGCGATTACTTAGACGCCTGATACGTCTAAACAATTTCCTTTTAAGCATGCAAATAATTTTATTATTTCAGGTAGGTATTTTCCTAATGTGATAGTTTGAAAATGAGTGCAACCGAAACGTAAACTCTCAGATATGAGTAGGTATGTAAAGTACTTGATTGATGTACATAATATTATAATTATAATATCGATATGTTTTCAGATTGAGTTGAGCAATGCATTATGTAGATTATTTCTGAAATATTCAATCTCTATCTGAATTCAGAACGCTTTACTATCAGTGATTCTAAATATTACAGCAAATAATTTCAGTTCGGCATTGTTGCGTTAAAAAGATGTCATTTTTAGAGTTGGTTACCCTAGAAAACAATTGAAGAAATCCCTTTATTTCTTCTGTGCTGCACCAAAAGTGCAAAAACATTTCCGATCGCTGCTCCAGCAATTTCATATCTATTTGTTCATGCCTGAGTGACTTGCCAAAATATCTTTGACTCCTGGACTATTAATAATGTGGTGTCAGTTTCAGTGGGACCAGCACGCTAGTTCTTATCGGAAACATAAAGTGCATCCTTCTTACAACAGACGAGTGCAAAAGGGATGGACGATTGATGTCAGCTGCATACGCTAGCGTGCTAGGGCCTTGAGTCGGTGTAATTTAAAACTTTGGTGTTTATTGATTAGCTCACAATAGCTTTCTTTGAAGGAAATTGGACAAAGAAGCCCACAATTACACATAAATGCTTTAAATAAAAACTAGTCCGTCAGATCAGCGTATAATTCTTTTATCGCTATCCCAAGGGAATTATGCATTTTTTCGGATAAAAACCAGTCCATATCCTTCCTTGCGTTTGAAACTATTTCCCTGCCAAATTTCGTCGATATCGGTTCTGCGGTTGAAGCGTAAAAATGCAATAAGCAGACAGAGTTAACTACGTAGGTACCTCAAATTAGTAGGGTTTTAGATACATAATATATAAACTAGCTAGCTTGCATTGCACATGTAAAACTAGATCAAAATTACCTCAGAGTCTGATGTCACACCGTATCAACTTCGCATCAGTTTGATTACAAGACTGTTATGTGTTTCTGTTCATTCGACCTTGAGATGATTTGCAATATTATTGGAAGCCAAACTATCATTAATTATCAATGAGTCGAGCCATAATTTTATGCGTCACAAGGCACGCTGTTTTGTAGTCGGTTTGTTTATGTTTTAGTATCAAAGAGATATACATTTTCTATAACAAAAATTACAATAACAACGCTCGTCACATCAACTGGTTAAGAGCGAGTTTTAGGTACTCATAGCGAAGCTGGTATCCCAGAAGTGCCTAGCAATTAATTTTATTGTTAGGTGCAACGCAGACGACAGACTTTTTGTGCGATCGAGTCTGTGGCGCACACAAAGTCTGCATGGATTGTATGCATTGTTCGCCGGACTTTTTGCGCGTCGTGTGCGTTTACCGCATATAATTCCATAGGTTCTATTTTCACAGACTAAAAAGTCCGTCGCGGATAGTCTGTTGTCTGCCCAGGGCCTAAGGCCAGTAGGTTAGGTAGGTGGACAGCGCCATCTTTTGTCCGATAGTGGAACTAAATAACTAATGTAAGCTAGGATTGTTCGGAGTTCCGACTCCGACTTCAAAACGAAGGACAACGGACGAAGGAAACTGACACAGCGCCTCCAAGCGGCGGGTTTGCACAACTGCCGCGGTCGACACGTCTCCATACAATTTCGCTTTAATTCTTAAACGAAATCGTTATCGAATCCATGATCGTTTTGATTACACTAAGCACTCCGATTGATATCGCACCTCTGACTACTATTTCGGTTCCTAAACTATTCATTGGAAGGTTTTAATCGGAATTTGGCGGTGACTGTCCCTAAGCTTTTGTTACTTCCCTTTACTAAAACTTTAAGAAACGTTAATCATTTTTGAAAAATTTTTTTTTTTTTTTTTGGTTA
>BHDV01027376.1:150953-186374 GCA_005406045.1 Adoxophyes honmai
CCCCCCGAAAAGTTCAGATATTAACATTTCGGGGGGCTTCTTGGGCGATGAATGGTACGGTATCTGAGTCCGATTCGCACTTGGCTGATTTTTTTCTTTAACCCCTCCCAAAACTAAATCATGGCTACGCCCGTGCTCTATTAAGTTGTGACCTTTAGGTGGCTTGACTCATTTGCTGATTTGCCTTCCTTGTATTATAATAAAAATATATCAAAAACAAACAATGACTGCTTAGCCCCAAGCCTTTTGACATGTAGCATAATCGTTTCTAGGTGGAAACACTCTCGTACGACCATAAACCGAACAATGAAGAGGAACTCCGCCGCATCACAGCCGGCGGCGGCTGGGTGCAGCTGAACCGCGTCAACGGGAACCTGGCGCTCTCCCGCGCCCTCGGCGACTACGTGTTCAAACGGAACTATCGGCTCTCGCCCAGGGACCAAATCGTTACTGGTAAGATCATCGTGCGTCAGGATGGCCGCGTCGGAGATTCATCTATGTCAAAACTTGTCTTTTCGTGCTGGGAACAATTTGCTCACTAGTCCGGAAAATGGGCTCTTCCGTGCCCTCGGGGACTATGTACTCAAACGGAATTACATGCTTTCACCCAGGGACCAAATCGTCACTGGTAAGTGGTAAGATCATCATAGGTCAGGATGGCCGCGTTGGAGAATTCCATGAGGAGTTACTGGTACCAGTTGTTCTTCGTATAACTGTAGACAAGGGCTAGGTGTAGCTAAACCGCGTCAACGGGGACTACGTGTTCAAACGGAACTAAAAAATATCGCCCAGGGACCAAATCGTCACTGGTAAGATCATCGGGGTCAGGATGGCCGTGTTGGAGATTCATCGAAGTCAGAGTTTTTTTTTTTTTTGTGCTAGAAAGAATTTGTACGCTAATCCGAGATAGTTACAGGTGGGTTAATTTCATCAATCACCCAGTGTTTTAATGCCTAATTATGTCTACATCCAAGTAATACTCCTGAAAAACGATTTCTTATACGACGTGCAAAGAACGGATAAAATGGCGGCAAGCAGAATGCTACAAACAATTGCGCATCAGCGTCATTGGCTTGCGTCGCCAGCTGTGTCGACCTCGTATTCGAAATTTGAAATGATTTGTTCTCTTTTTTGAATGTCATCTGTTTTTACCATTCTACCACTGCAGGTATAAAATGGTAGACGATAATGGTTCGATTTTGTGTCTCCAGCGTATCCGGACGTGCAAGTGAGACAGCTGACTGACGAGTGGGAATTCGTCGTGATTGCCTGCGACGGCATTTGGGAGGTGTTGTCTAATGAGGTAATCTCGAAAATATTTACTTTTTGTTTAATTTGCCATTTTATTAGTGTGTTAGTAGCGAGGCTAAATCTTAGAGACCAAATTTGACCCGATTTTTGATTGAAGTGAAATTTTACACCCTTAAAAACAATACATAATTTTTGTATTTCCAAACGGGGTAGATAGAACACACGAAATGCTACATACACAGGGTCTCAAAATGGTACCGATAAAATGTCCTATTTTATAAAAAGATGTAAATTACTTATTTTTTCTTAATTTATATCAATAAATTGAAAAAAAAGAAAAAAAAACAAGTTGTTCCCCGCTTTTCATACATTATCATACAAATATATCACACAAATTTTATGATTTCCATTCCGTGACCGTCAAAGTGTATAAAAAGTAAAGGAATACTTTTATTCTGCGACATTTTTTTTACTATCGCTATCGATTGTGATCTCGATTCCGAGTACGAAAAACCATTCAAAATTGGAAAAGTAGGTACATCTTTTTCTAAAATTGCCCAAAACGTCCCTCACAAAATTCAAGTACAGTTCCGCCATCTAATTTGGATTTATTCAAGCAGTGAGGGTAGGTTCTCGCATCGGTTTTCCTTGGTACCCCCACTGCGTAAAACCTTGCCAACTTAGATGCCGGGGACTGTTTCGAATTTGAATACATACTCTCCCCTAACAGCTTGTCTCCACACACTCGAGCAAATCAGAATGATGGTGTTCACCGGTATTCCAGGAAGTGGTATCCTTCTGCCGCGTCCGCCTGCTGAGCGGCTGGGAGCCGGCGGCCGTCTGCGAGGGCCTGATGCAGCGCTGCCTGGCCCCCAACTCCTCGACGGGCGGCCTCGGCTGCGACAATATGACCGTGCTCCTCGTGTGCTTCAAACCTTTCCCCGTCACTGTCAGCGTGAACGCCTCGCTCCCGGTGAGTCCCAGACTTTATCGATAACTTTTTTTATTTTTTAGGTCTAATACACTAAAAATCTACATCTGCAGCGCTATTGTCTGACGCACCAACAATCTGCATCGTTTTTAATTTGACAGTTGAAACTAAAAATCCCATTGAAATTGAAACATTTGCTATCACGTAAAACCGCCGCAACCAATGTCAATAGGGTCTTTGACAACAGTAAAAATAAACTATAATTTGTGGCCATCCTAACAGATTATAGGAAAATTAAACATATTTCACTTTCTTTTGTTCAAAATATTATGCATTTTTAGAGTATTTTGTTCTATTAATTTCTAATATTCGTTAATAATGTATCTGTGACTGAAACGCTTGCGATTGATTGATGACGTCACATACCATGAAAGGTATCTGTGGACAAAGTGGACATTGATAATTTGACATGACAATTTTGACAGCTTCTTTGTGTGGTGCCTTTGTTTACTTGCATATTACGTCAAACAGCGTTTTTGGCGTGAGTTTGAGAATTTGAACTTTAATATTTATTTTCTTTGTTAATACAGACAAGAATCCGGAAATACTAATATATCGTGTTTATTACATAATGAAGAATTTATTAAAAGTATTTTTCAAAAATGTTCAAAAACCCTATTCAATACCCATATTTAAAATTTGACATTTAAACCAAATCGAACGAATGGTTTACTAAAAATTGCTTCTGCGTAATACTCTCAAAATCGTAATCCAGTTTTTTACACGAAAGCACTTTACCGTGACGCATGAGATTTTCCTCCGTGAAATCGATGTAGACAATAGCGCTGCGGGTTTCACGGAGGAAAACGATCTAGATCTCAAGTGTCACGGTAAAATGCTTTCGATTAGTAAACTGGATTACGATTGTGAGAGCATTACGCAAAAGCAATTTTTAGTAAATAATTCGTACAATTTTGTTTAAATGGGCCAATCAACTATTTTGTGTTGTTATTCTGTCCCGTAAGTCAGGGGACAACTGTGATAGAGTTGCTTAAAAAAAGGTAATTTAGGTCCCGTTCTATGGTCAGGAGATGCGCCATAAAGAAATGCGTACAACTGTAAAAAGAATCTTAACTTATAGCGGATTATACTCTAGAAAATCACAATTTTACTTGGTTAGTCAGGAGACGTAACCATGGCAACCAGGGACACAAAATAGTTGATTGACCCAAATGTCAAATTTCAAATATGGGTATGAGCTTTGGTTGCGATGGCGTTACGTGATACCAAATTTCATATTAAGATTAGGTTTCAACTGTCAAATTGAAACCGATGTAGATTTTTAGCGCGTTAGACAATAGCCCTGCAGGCAGCCATAATATGGTGACGAGGACAGACGTATGACGTTAAGCTGAATAAAGAGTCTTTTATCTAGAATCTGTATTATAGATACGTAATCAAATGACAAGGTATTGGCCTCTTTAGTTTACTGATATTGAAACTTGAGCTGAGAGTTTGAGAGCTGGCCATGTATAAAAATAATTGTCTTTGTCATTTTAAAAACTAACAATTTCTAATTAATTTACTTATGATACGCTCGAGTTAAGACGTGGGATATCCGTATTTTGTATTTACAGTACGAATAAAATTGCAGAAGGTTATGCTACGAAACCAATATACGTATACCTTAACTATTTGGATAAAATTTTATTCGAACATCCAAATTTGAATGCACTGGTTTTGCTGCGCCGATGCAACGCAAGAACGCAATAATGTGTTAAAATGAGGCGTGTGTACAGATAGTTGAACTCAGGCGCTATGTGTGCGTGCGTTTTAAATACACAGATTTCATTTGTATGCAGTGGCAGTGACGTGACGAGCGCCATACAAATGAAATGTGTGTATTTACAAGCGCCCGCACATATAGCGCCGCGCGTACAACTGAGTTGAACTATCTGTACCCAGCCTAACGGAGGAATTTCCAGGCGAATTAATTTCACCTATAATCCACGATTGCCTATTGGCTAGAACTTTCACTTATCGTGAATTCAAGCCTAGACGCAAATCGTTTTTGCTTTATTTTAATGTCTGTTTACTGTTTTTAATGTGTGGGCTCTGTGTGCATGTGCCTTGTCTGCAGCATGGTCTTGTTGTACTTATAAAGGTTTTGCATGTGGGTAAGTGCAGAAAGTTTTGAACATCACATCTTTATGTTACGAAATTTCGCAAATATGTCCATGGGTTTAAAAATAGGGATGTAACCGAACCGAAATCTAAATCGAAGTTTTCGAATTTTAGAAAAATGACTATTTCGTTAAAAATGATTGGCGCTGTAAAAAAACGTGTATCTTTGGTTTCAGCTTAAATGACTTATTTTAGTAAATGTCATTGAATGTTATTTAATTTAATATATGAAGTTTGATAGACTTGGTCTGATATCATCAGATGACCAGTTTTATACAATACACTTATTGTCGGGAGCTGGCGGACTGCCAATTACTGGTGTGCCGGGAAACAGTCGAATGCAATTCGATCAAAAACACAAGCAGGATAATCTATGCTTCTGAAATATTGTAAACTGTAAAAGACCTATATTAAATGTAGAGACTTCAAAACTAATGTTAGTTTTACACCTCCAATCGAAATCTCCGATTTAAAAGTGTCGACAACAAGTCGGTATTGAAAGTGGTATCAATCGGAAGTTCGAGCCGAAGTAGTAGTTCCGTAACATCCCTAGTTAGAAGTAATAAAATATATTGTTCTATTTAGAAAAAAATTTTTAGAAGTAATAACATAGCTAAGAAGACAACCAAACTGTCACGAAATTGCATTTGTTTGTGCAATTTTAGCCACAGAAGTCTCGTAACATAGAGAAAGGTGATTGAAACGTTTTACGACCTTACCCCCTATATATTGGTGAATGCAATTATGATAATAATCTTTATATCCTTGTTTAATTGCATATTCTCACGTTTTCATCGCTAATAAAGAAATAAATTAAAAATACAATCTTTAGACACTACCGTTCCAAAAGGTCGTAAGTTGTGAGCTTCTCCTATGAGGATGCGTCTTTTTCTAACAGTAAGGGCGTTTGTGCACTACCATGAATTTTCAGATCCGACAGTCCTGATTTTTAAGGTCCGATTTAGCCGGCCATGTAATGTCTATAGTAGCTTGTGCACTACACTTAATTTTCCGGTCCGGTTTTTCAGTTTTGCCCATTCCGGACCGGTTTATTCATTGACTGGCATCGTTTTACAGAGTAGGTAGCAGTTCAGAGAGTTCTATAATTGGTTTTGATGTAAGTAGTTCTAGAATTGCTTTGTGTGTATGTCTGCGTGTGTCTGTGTCTGTGTGTATCTGTGTGTGTCTATATGTCTGTCTGTCTATGTGTTTGTCATTTCGGAGTGCTTAGAATGGAAACGAATACATTATGCTGATCACGTAAGTAATATTGTTATTGAATAATGGTAAGGATAGGTAGTAGATATCATAATAATTTACTTACATAATAATATTGATTATAATGGGTTTAAAATAATTACTTAGGTACCTACTGTACTTATTGCACATAGGTATTAGGTACGAAGAGATTTGAAATGACTTTTTTATGTTTTCGTAGCGCGCGCGGTGAAATGATTTTTTCGGGTAAGTAAGTATTTTTTTACACCTTGGGTTACATTATTGAACTTTTACTAAGGATGCTATATTTTTGTAAATCTAGTATAACCATCCCGTTAAGTAATCCAACACTCAAAGAACTTTTCAAATCAGACCAGCGGTTCCAGAGATTAGCGGATTCAATCAAACAAACAATCAATCGAAGAAAGAAACTCTTCAGCTTTATGATATTAATAAATACCTATACAATAGATGTACGACAAATCAAAATTTGTGTTGAAGAATTTTGATTGGCACAATGTCACGCGTCTGTATCTGTACAAGTATTAATCTGTGTCTATTCGCCGCTCGTGGCTTCGTTCGGTTCGCGGAATTGCGGCGGCATCCTTTTAAAAGAGCCGACATCACAGACTTATATCGAAATAGATAACACAAGTTTACGTACTTCGCATGCCAAAAACGTGCCAAAAGGGAGACGCCTGTTAATTTAGACTTTGATGCGACTATGACTCCGTTGACGCGATTTAATTTAGTTTTGTACCACTTAGATTAGGTTTAACTGCCTAGAGACAGGACAACTTGAATAAGGCGGCGTCAGTTTTGAATCGGTTTCACTCGGTCGGTCAATCCCCACCACTAAAGCGCTCGTGTGACGTTACAATAGGTATAGAAAAAGGGGCACGCTTAGTTTTGGTTTTCATACAAAAATACAGGAACTCGCGGTATCTATGTTGATATAAGTCTGTGGCCGACACGCCGGCTAGTAAAATTACGGACAAGTGCACAAGCTTATCATCCGGTTTTTTCATGTCATTCCGGACCCGGAATCTCCGGACCGCCGGAACTGAAAATTCATGGTAGTGCACAAACGCCCTAACTCGGTCATAATTGCGTTCATCTACCAACTAATATAACGCATGTCTTCCCGCAGTCATTCAAGCGTTTGGACGCCTCCCGGGCCAGCAAGCAATGGCTCACGCCGTCGCGGCGATTCTCTTAATCCTTCCTCGCTATAAGCTTACAAAAAGTGGCCAAAACGACCGTGGACTAACCTTAAATCAATAGAAACGGGGAACAAAACAATATCGATAGCCACTTTTAATCAACCATGACCATAGAGGACAGAGCCAATAGAGAAACAATGTTGGCCACCTAGGCCCGCAAACAGTGGTTTTCCACTTACTAACGTCACCGTCACTATCACAGTAACTGTACAGTGCCAATAACCGTAGAGAAAAAGGCACTAACGTTACGCGCGATCTTGAGACTGTAAGAGCACAGCGATCGCCTCGATGGTTTGGTGGAATCGTCTCCGAACTAAACTGACATTAGTACTCTAAGGTTCCTCTATGACCAGGACTAATCCGTAGTCCTTCTTCCAGGAATGCTCGCATACGCGGCGAGTCGAACAGAGCGACTGCGATGTCGAACCCGGGTTAAGTACGGAGTTGTGTACGTGAGTGAGCCGTTTCTTTTTCTGGGTTAGTCTACGCTCGTTGACGCTGCTTTGCGTGCTGGTCGAATTCAGACGAATCCAGCGACTGCTTGGAGATAGATTTTAATAGAAAAATCATGTGTAACTGAGGCTGTGTTAATACTCAAATAGGCTTAGTTGATCAGCTACGGATATGCATCTAGTTGGAAGGGCCAATCAACTTATTTGTGCTGTTATTCTGTCTCGTAACTCAGGAGACAACTGTGATTTGCTTAGATAAGCGTTGTATTGTGGTCCTGTTTCATGATCAGAAGAAGCTCAATAAAATATGTTTACGTCTATAAAAAACATCTTAAATTACAGTAGAGTATATCCTAGGAAATCTCCATTTTACTAGGTAACTCAGGACACGTTACTATGGCAACCAGGGATGCAAAATAGTTGATTAACCCAGACAACGCCAATTATTTGTGGTTGAATCAACTTTTTGTGTTGCCAAAAAAATTACATTACCAGTGACATGTGGTTGTCCAAAAGAGGAAATTTATGTAACCGTATGTATTTCAAGTAACAGTATGAAGAAAAAGTGCAATGATGGTTTTTAGCGTGCATTTATACTTGCGGGACAAAATAACAACACATAATAGTTGACTCGATTTGACTGCAAAGACGATAGCCGCATCGCAGATTCGTTTGTGTTCGGCTAGTTTTTTAACAAATGGCGCCGTGGTTAGACGTTTTAAAGAGGAAATTTATTAAAAAAAAACACTAATTTCTATGGTTTTATGTTTAACTAAACTCAACATCATGGTCGTCTAAATCTTCCAGTGTTATAAATTTATAATTTGTAATAATAAACTACTGTGATTAGAAACTAGGTACCTGGCAAAGTGTCACGCCTTTAAGCGTGAAAGGAGTAATCTATTTTAAATGTTTCTTTGTGTAACGGAGTCTTCGAATGTTTTTGCTGTTAGTATTTCTTCGCTTCGTATTGATGACTGCTTTTATAGTGGCGTGTAGGGATAAAAAGAGCTAATTATAGTACAGAGATGCAGATTGTAATTGTCGAGGGCACGTACGATTGCGTTACGTAACACAAATTTGTCAAAATCTTTGAAACTTATTGAGTAACACGAACGTTCATATGCCGCGTAAAAAAAAAAGTCTTGGTTCATTATGTTTTTTAAAACGGTATTGGTAAATGGTAATGTGGTATTTTATTTTGTTGATATGTGATATTTTATACAAACGTACCGTTGGAGGCGAAACCATTTCTATGCCGGTATTCATTTACGTGGAAAAAAAATTGCATGTTTTGTTTTTTGCCATTTATTTCATTATACTTGACTGTACAACATTTAACAATGAATTACTTTCTTTCAATTCAATGGTGGCATCTCCTGTGTAGTTCTTGTCTGTGGCAAAGTGGTTCCATCTGTCTAATGTTCAAAATGATAAAAATATACTAATCCTATTTTCTAAGGTAGTGGGATAACGTGCGTTTTATGAGTTCTGTGATTTTTAGAAATTATGTGTTTTGCTTACAACGAAGTTGTGAAATGGCAATGCCATTACTGAATGTTTAAATTTCAATAATTAATTACTTGGGTTCTTTTTTACATTATCTGCTAAAGAGTTTGCTCATGGTAATACCAAAGTTATTCCTTAATCGTAAACGCGTGACGTTTTTCTTTAAATTTACATTTTGATTTATTTAAGAAAGTAAGACTGATAATACGTGCCATGACTTCCAAATATAATAATTTTGAAAAACAATATTGTGTGTATTTTAGTAATGACATATTATTATGTCTTTTAATTGTCTAATTATCAGCCGGTTTATAATTGTGTAACAATTTCGAGGATTTCACAGAATCTACTTAAGTTTTTTCATAAAAACTGGAAATTTAATTTTTTTTTGGAAAAAGGCTGATTCAACAGCACTGACTAACTAAGAACGCGTGTACAGTTGAATTTTCCTGGTTTATATTTTAGCAATGTGCTATTCCAATCAAGGTACTCACTCGAATGCTATCTCGTCTATGTCAATATGTTTACTATTTAGTTATGGTTTTTCTTGTCTGTTTTTTGATAAATGCATGCGTTTTACTAATCATGGATTGTTTGTTTTATTATTAACAGGTTTTTATATTTTTAGTGTGTAAGTTTTTCGCTACATAGAGGGGAAAAAAACTGACAGTCGTTTGAGGTTTTTGAAATATCTTTTTTTTTCTGTGGTTAGTTTCCTCTATGTAACGATTTTTAATTACTATAATTATTAATGTTCCTGACTTTCTTAATATGATTATACTTATCACAAATTGTAAGTGTTTTGTGGCTTTGCATGTTTTTACCAAAACTCAATTAACGAGATATTTTTAATAAGCATGAATTTGTCCGTGTCTGCTTTTTGGGAATTAAATATGTTTGTGACTGTGAATGTTTCAAAATGACAACTCAATTGTTTTTTGTCGCACTAATTTTTGACTTGGTTTGATTTGATTTTGTATTCACTTTGTGATTTTTTCAATAAAACAATCTTATCGACTTTTATTTTTTATTTACTGGCATCAATTTGCTCCGAAAGGTTTTTCTTGTGTCAGTGTTCGTGCATGCCTAATGGTAAGTACAGGCTGTGGTAATTTTTAAATTTATTAATTGGCACAGTAATTTACCGTTTTTTTTCTTTTATAGGAAGCGGAGACTACGGAGGGGCTTGACAGTAAGTTTATGACGAAAATGGAGGATCTACTATACGTAGAGGATGATGAGGATGATTTAAAATGAAAAACTAATGTATTTTAGTGTAAATGTGTACATATGAACTAGTGTAAGACGAGAAGCTTTACGTGGTCTTTAAAAACAACTTTTTTTAAAATAGTTCTAATTTTACGCTTTCAGTTACGCGGCACTCTTAAGTATGTGAATGAAATCGCGTAACAGAAACTTGAATATTCATATTTAAATAAATGTTGAAAAAAAGGTAAGATTTTTTTGAAAAATGCTCATACGTTTTCTGAGTTACGTAAATAGTCTGTCAACATTGTATTTAATATCAAAATAGTTTGTGGTATTATGAACACCATGGACAACTTTACGCGAGCGATTTGTCTCCTATCCTATTCTGATTATTTTTGACGAATAATCTGAAGTACAATCATAATGTGCATTATTTTGACGAAAAGAACATTGACATGTGTTCGAATGTACAAAATATTGACAGTGTTGCTATGTTTTACGTGTTGTGCTTGGTAGTAGACGTTTGTAGTGGTAGTGTCACTCTCTAATGCTTTATACACTAAAGATAACTAGAGTAGAAGTACCGTTAGTGGTAATTTTTTGTCTATATTTATTGTGAAATTGATTCTGTGAATAAAATACCAATAATAGTCGTTAAAAAAACTTCAATTAAGAATAGTCAAAAACAAAATCACGACGCTTCCTGTGTTACGAAAATTACCTGTGGGTACAAAATGTATGGACAACTATTGTAACTTTACTTTTAATCGAAGCCCTTAACCACCTACATGTTTTATGAACAAGACTCATGAAAACGATTCTTAAACTGTTAAATTTAAAATGATGTGCTCGTATATTTCTTATATTTGATAAACAAGAAATTACGAGGATATGCATTGCTTAGAAGTTACGAGTGACGACACCACAAGAATATAATTTCACCTAGGCGTCACGTTACAAGACCTAAGGCTAAGCGCGCACTACGACTTTTTGTCGTGCGACACGATTTTAAAATAGCGCTGTCCATACTGATTTTTTCATCATTGTGCGCGTGATGACATATAAACCCTTACGTTGCATTTCTGCGACATAATTGTCGCGCGACAAAAAGTCGTAGTGCGCACTTAGCCTAAAAGTTACACATGCTTTAGATGAAGATAATAAAAAAAAATTGTTTTTTTTCTGAAACTGCTAATGTGGCCAAAAACGGTACTTCTAGCCTGCCAGTGTCATTTATGGGTGTCAAAATATATCCGACTTGACATTGATATTGGATGCTGGAAAATCCACAGAGTCCTTTAGAGAATTACACCCTAGATTCGCACAGATTTTGAAAATACGGTTAGCGTGTGCGAGTTTTTAGATGTGTAGGAAATGTCAATTAATCTTCGTATTAATTCTTATACTAAATTGTTGACGACACCGATATAATGCAAATATCTTCCATGTTTATACTAAAATAGGATAAAACAACAATGGTAACAATAATGAACAGGATGGTGGCATATAAATAATTCTGTGAATTTAATGTGCATGTAATTAAAAAAAAACTGGCTAAGTGCGACTCGGTCTCGCAGATTAGGGATTTTTAGGTTGGATATTTTTTTCACATTAGTACGATGTGAAAAAAATATCCAACCAAAAATTACCTAAGTTCACATTAAACGTTGCATGCCCTGTAATTTTCAAATATGTTAAAAATATTAAATTTGAATTAAATACTTACCAGACTTACTCAATGAAGAATAAAATGATCTCTGACTAATAATAGCATACATAATATTTTATTATATATCCTTTAAGATCCACTGCGCCAAAAATTGTGCCCTTACTTATATTCAGTTGAAGGCGATATTACCTAATCTTTCAGACCAGGTGCAAGATGCAATTGATAAATCAATATTGCAATATTCTTATTACGTGCTTATTAATTATTTGTTAATTTTGAGCAATTATTATGTGGTGGGTCTTACTAAGGCTGTTATCATAAAAACCGTATAAAAATATACTCAGCGGAAAAAAATTGGCCCTCAATAAGAGGAATATGAGATTTTTTACCTGGGCCAAATTAACTGTCACATTCATATTGTTATAACTTTGTAAGGGGACTTGGATTAAAAACACACGAAGAACATAAATGAAATATAGCCATTTAAATATAAATATTGAATGTATAATAATAATTTTCACGTTTGTATACAAATAAGATAATTTGTAGCGTTTTGAGTCGGTTGAGGAAAATAAATATTTTACCATAATTAGGACCGGGAGCGTCACTCTTTACTACGGGTACGAGAGTCCTATATTCTTTTATATCCATGCTTAATTCCGGTTGTAAACACTGGCCGAGACCGGCCGGGACACTTGTACTGTACTCTTTTTACCAAAAAGGTAAGAAAAAGACGACATGCAGGTCTCTCATTTGTCTTGACGAGTGTATTCAGACGGGGTGAAATGTACTTTTTGACGACCAGACAGTTGTAAATAGACGTACTGTTTAATAAATACCTATTGCTGATTTGATGATTTTCCAATGGCATTAACATTTGTAATTTTCTGTAACAGTTCAAAAACAGTACTAAAATTGAAAACCAATAACAGGATTGACAGAAAGAGGTAGTTATGCTGCAAGCGTTTTTCTTCCTTATAGACCTATAATTTTTTTGGCGTAATTATTTGTTAAGAGTCATTATTATATATATGTTTTAATTTATTTCTTGACATATAGCGTTAAAAATATAATATTGTGGCTTGTTAAGGAATTGAGGCAGCTTTTAATACTTTTAAAGTGGCATTTATTGAAAATAATAAAAAAATCGTTAATTTAGTCGTTAAATGTTGAAATTGTAAACAAATCATCGATCAGAAGAATGTATCGTTTGATATTTTTACTCGAGACTAATAGCGAATACTTAAAAAAAATCTCTATGCTAACGCGCGTTCCTCCGAAGTACGAGTTTTACTAGATGACGCTGTATAACGAGATTTCTGCTGCATAAGTTCATATGTCCGGGCAAGACGCGTTAGTAAAGAAACTCTGTCAGTTTATGTATTTGTCTCTGGTGTTATCTGTTTCGTATCATTAGGACTATTATACGAATTGATCCGTCAAATGCGTGGAATAAATAATGTAGATTGTACTGTTATTGTGCCGTAAGCTCGGGTTATTTTGCGCCAGCGGGGTTACATTCCCCACCGATACAAACGTATTTTACAGAGCTAACCAAAAAAATGCTGCGAACACTATTATAACAAAAGCGAATCGAATAAGCAGCTCATTAAGAGGGCGCACACATTTTTTACGAACGTAATTATAATATCAGGCGGGGAAGAGAAATTCAGGGGCAGGGCAGGGGTAAGAGGCACCACAGACCATAACTCGTCGAGTTATGAGTGATTATGGTCTGTAGAGCCCTCTTATCCCTGCGTTTCTCTTCCCCCACCTGACCTTAGTGGTTTTGGACCAATGTTTAAAAAATCGTGAAAAATAAAGTAACTCATATTCAGCCATGAAAAAAATATGGTTAGACTAAACATATTCTGTAAATTTACAATAAAATTGTTTCATTTATAATTACATTAAAATCAATGAGAAAAAAAATAAAGTAATAGTTCAACTTTGAAATTATGTAAAATGATATTTGAATAATAAAAACCAATAATTTGATGCATGTCTCTCCGTTAATCCCCAGTAGACTATATTGTCTATCAGATAATAACAAGTTTATATCGTTTATGGTAAATTTTAATGGAAAATTTTCAAGTGAAAGACAGCTCTGACGCGTATTTTTGTGAAAACGCTTCAACAAATTGGCTAAGTAAAAGAAATCTGTGTTGCTAATAAAATATTTCTTTCCGTTAATCCCTAGAAAAAGAGTTTATTTATATGTTACAGTAGTTTTTCTTTAAAAACTTAAGGATTTATAGCTTTCTAAAGCATTTGAAAATCATCAAAATCACCGAATTTTGTGTGCACGCTCTTAATTTAATATGCTTTTCTGAGTGGGCAAAGTAACATTGTTGGGGTGAAGTAATCCAAGCTTACGGTAATTATAATTATTTAGACATATTATCTGTAAAATTACTAGTCATAAACAAAGAGTAGCCTGGTGTGTAGTTACTTACATTACTGCAACACACCTATACCTACCATATTTGTATAGAAACAATCGTGTAAACAAAGTAACTGAATAACTCGAGAAATAATTATATAACGTTGAAATTATTGCAGAACATACATGGGTTTTATTTTTTATTGCATGAATATATGCAGAAATCAGTTTACACGATTGCCTTGTAAGTTCTATTGAAAGATAATATTATAATTATAAATAATACAGTTTGAATTAGTTCAATCTTAAACGTTAAAAAATAAGTTTTATGTTTTAAATCAAATTTTATTACATACAATGCGTTAAGATTTACTTTTCACGTTTAAATATGACAGCTGTTAAACAAGGTGACCGGGAATTGACCGTAACTATTTTAATCAATGGTCGCGTATACGCGTCTGAAAACCTCTACAAATACAAAGTGTTATATAAATTGGTCATGGTAGAACCCTGTCCTAATGACCGTGTGCTACCCTGAAACGCATGTAATGCCACCGACACGTATACGCGTTTTCTCGACTTTCACCATTGCGGCGTTAGAACGCGCATGTGTGTTCGCGGCATAATGAAAGGTTTGACTCTTGAGACGTGGAGTAAATGCGTTAAAGATATTTTTCAATTTTGGTCAGTGAAGCAAAAGCTCACTGTAATAACTACAAATCCTGTGGAAAGTCCAAACCTGGGTACGATTTTTTTTTATTATGTACGTGAAAGGATAAAATAAATAAATCAGTGCTGGTTTATTATTTTGCGGTTGAGAAATGTGTAGTGAAATGTAACTTTCGTGGTTCTATGTAAATTCTAGTCTTTGTGAAAATGCAATGCAAATCTTGAAACGCGCCTTGGATATATGTGAAATAAAAGTTTTACATTTTTAGTTGTCTTTTATTTACAGATTATAAGTCTGTACCATAAAACGGAGTAAGTAGAGATTCGGAGGGCAGTTTGAATAGAATGGGAGAATATAATTTATCAAGACTTTGTAAAGTAGTTATCAACTTATCAACCCTTGAACATAGCTTTCCTAGACTTACAAAAAGCCTTTGATAAAGTATAGCATAGCTTATAGGACTTCTACGTAAAATAAAAAGCTACTTACCACAACTACTATGCCATACTGAAGTCATACCTCTCAGGGAGACTGTTTCAAGTTTGAGAAGCAGACAACATGTCACCATTCACCATGCTACGATTTTCTAGCAGGAGTGCCACAGGGTTCTGTACTAGAGCCGATGCTCTACCCTCGATATTTATATCGGACTTACTGTATAATTCTGAAGTGACTGTATCCACATTCGCTGATGATACAGAAGTTTTAGCATCAAGTCCTAGTTCTCTAGGAATCCGACGAAACAAGAATACGACGAACTAGGAACAAACCCGTACGAAGACCCAATTGAATTGAATTGATCCACCACAGACCGTTGTCATAATAAGGCTAGCTACTCAAAAGTCACGGAACCAGTTAGTAACTGTAACTCGCACACGACGACACTAATACGCGATAAAATTAAACTCGGTTTCACTCAGTGTTGCCAATTTAGCTACTTTTTCGCAGGAAGTGACGATTTTTGCTCAAGTCCTAAATCAAATTTTGTCCCTAAAATTATTTACCTACTTAAAAGTTACATATTATTGTACAATAATATTGCGCCGATGATAATACAGCGATAGTCGCTGAGACTTTAGCAAAAGGCGTCACTTCTAGTGACAAAGTCGCTTAATTGGCAACCAACACAGAAACTCGGGTTATCAGTAGCGTAGCAACCGGCACGCTGAGTCTCTCGTGATCAGTTTAGTATCTAGTTGGTGACTAGTCACATCCCGTGCGAACTTCAATGTTAATGTATTGCGCGGTGACGCTCAAGCACCTCTTTACTATCAGTTTGTAACTAATAGTTATTTTTCAGTAGCTTGATGATCAATTGTCTCTATTGTACCTACCTACCTATTGTGTGGTCAATTGATCACAGTCTACTGAAATTAAAAGAAGATTTACCTACGTAAGCACTGGTTTAGTAGCATAAGTAGAAAACATAGGTATTGCGTGCATCCACGTACATTACAAGTAAGAAAGCACTGGAGAAGTATGTTTGTCTGCTGTAGCGGCGTAGAGGAAAAACATGGTGTAGCGACCTTAGCGCCACCTTGCCCCCTATCGTCTAGTAGTAGAACTTCTTCCACAAACCTAATCAACTATCAAAGTGTTCTACTTCGCGCTAATGAAGTTTCGAAGATCGGTTGCAAAAAACTTTCTCTCTGTGGACTTCGGTACCCAGGCACATCAGCCTGAAGAGAGATCTAACGCCCAACGTGGGGCACCAGTACAGCGGCGTAGAAGTCATGGAATGTAAGGCGCTGCGCAGACGACAGACTTTTATGCGAACGAGTCTGCGGAGCAATAAAAACTCTGAATGGCGCGCAGAGAGTTTCTATTCAGAATTTTTATTGCTCCGCAGACTCGATCGCACAAAAGTCTGTCGTCTGTGCAGCGCCTAAGTATTTGATTCAAATGAAATTTACTTGATAACGATAATTAAACAACGTAATCACGCTTCTGAATTTGAGAATCCAAATGGCGTAGATAGATCACGTGAAACGTTACAGACAAAATCATGACTGTTTCACGTTTCGTAGCTAAATTAGCATAAGTATTTATAGGTTAGGTTAGGTTAGATAGTGACAGGTTGCTAGCCTATCGCCTAAAATGTACCTTGATCTATTTCCTATGAATGTGGGAACTTTTTTTTCGGTGTTGTATTCGTTTTTTGTTTGTTTTTGGTGTTGTCTTAACGGGGCTGACATCATAAAATATTATTTTATTGAATAAAGTTCCAAAATAAATACCTAAGAAATAAAAAAAAGACTATTTGTTAAGACGCCTCTTACAGCATCTTAAAAATGGAGAGCTTGGAGAAGTTTACTTTAAAACACGTCTGGGGTTAAAAGACGCCAAAGACGAACCCGTAGCCAATGACTAGTCTATGAAAAAGTATAGCGAATTGTACGAATATCTGGTTTGAACCGGCTTTTCCTAATTGGATAAGGGGGGTGGTATAAAAAGGGGGGGAGGGATGACACGCGCTGGAGTGGCGGATCGCCAGCCACAGCGTGCGTACTGTGAGTATTGCTTTCTTTAATAATTTAATAAAACATAAATCTACCTACCGTGAAAGTCACTCATCGTGAAATGAAACGGATTATAGACAAAATTAACAGGTTAGCAACTTGTCACTATTATACCTGTTTCATCAGTGTTTCAAACCTAAAGTTATGCTAAGAGTGACCACGAAACGTGAAGTTTAGACTATGAAACGTTTTTTGTGCTCTGCCTACCCTATCTTTTTGTGTTTATGTGTATGTATGTACCTACTATTGGCAGACGCATGAAAACGTAAGTACTTAGACAATTGTAACTTAATGGTACCATCAGCGTCATCATTATAATGTTAATGTATCTTCGTTAATAAAATATTTATAGGTACACTTTTATACCACTAAACATAAGGTCAAATTTATACCGGGTTGCTCATTTATGCCTCCTCCACACTACATGCTTAGTTGAACGAGTTAGACGAATACGATAGTGTAGAGGTACTTCGGCTCGCTTCGTCAAACTGCGCCTCGCCTCGGGTGACTTCCATTTATTGTCGATTTTAGCGGCCGAGTCAAAGGGCTCAATGGGCTCATCGCGAAATTGAACGAGTGTATATGTCACCGGAAAATAACACATTCCGTAAGTTTATAAATTTTCTAGGAAGTTTATAAACTTTCGTAAGATTCCAAACAGGAGACAAAAAATGTTTTTACGCCCACATTTTTGCAAAATTTAATATAATCTAACATAACTAAACCTAATCTGGTCTAAACTAACATAATGTAACCTAACCTAACCTAACGTAAATTGATTAGGTACCTATTTTATGAAAATGCGGCCGTAAAATAATACAATTTGTCTGTCGTTTGGAATCTTACGGAAGTTTATAAATTTCCTGAAAATTTTTAGACACACACTTCGGACTTCCCCGGAGTTTGGCGAAGTACTTCGTCGAGGAACTTCGCGAGTAGTAGAAGGCATGAAACTACACGACACACGAAGTTTTTTCTTAGGAACTATGTACGTTACGAATTTTAACAATAAGAAACATATTCAAACATAAAAAAAAATATTTTCAGCTCGGAAATCTTATGTTTTGAGAAATAAAACTAAAGCTATATTTCTATTTAGATATCAACTGTGTGGGTCTCAAGCAGTAAATTTAACTATCAAACATGATGTCCAAAATGAATAAAATGCACTACATTCATATAACCTATTCCAAGGCTGGCCAATAGATTTTCCAGACGAGCAAAAATTTTAAGACTGTGGTGACGGCGGGCCACGAAGATTTTTAAGACGACCAGTCTAGTGCAAGAGCTGCCACAGCGCGCCGTCAGTTTGCCTACCGGTCGCGCTGGGCGGGCCAACTCAAATGCCTTGGGGGGCCACTTTGTGGCCCGCGGGCCTGGGTTTGGCCAGCCTTGACCTATTCTTTAATTTGTGTATTCCGTAGATGTGGTAAGAGGCGACTAAAGAAATGGGATAAAATCTAGGCGACAGGCTACCAACTTGTAAGTCTTACTTACCTGCCAACTCTAAATTTACAAAATATACCTAGCTACCACAAGTGGCCACGAAACGTAAAATAGTCATGTTTTGTCTAAGCAGCGTTTCGTGCTCGCTGTCTATCCCATTTGGGAATACAGGCATGATGTATACTATTATACTGTTTTAAAAATTTTAAGTTCGAAATGATCACCCCTTTTTTAATCGAATTCAAAAAAGGAGGTATTCAATTCGGCTGTATTTTTTTATTTTCTATTTTATGTTTGTTACCTTAGAACTTTTAAACGGGTGGACTGATTTCGACGGTTCTTTTTGTGTTTAATAGCAAATGGCTTCCTATTGGTCCCATTTCATCAAGATCTAACAAGTAATTTTTGAATTATCATAAAATACTTAATAAAAAATCAACCGCCATGTATGGACTTGTGAATATTCCAACAAAATACTGTTCTGGCACAAAGGGTCTCATGCAGGTTACGTCGGGGTCGCTAGATCGCTACCACCGTTTTACCCGCTATTCCTGCCGCAAAGCAGCAGTGCGTGCACTGTTGTGTTTTGGCATGGAGGGTAAAATCTCGGTATTCGGATCTCGTGCAGAGAACGTCGGGGATCCTGCCGTCTCCGTTTTAGGGGCAGCGGAGACGACAGACTTTTTGTGCGATCGAGTCTGCGGCGTACAAAAAGTCTGCGTGGATTGTATGCATTGTGCGCCGGACTTATTGCGCGTCGTGTGCGTTACTGCATATAATTCCTACTTCCAACTTCCTCTCTGTGGATTTCTTGGAGAGAGATCTTTCTATTGAAGTCTTTCCCACATTATGTAAGTAGATATGTATTTGTATGTATGACGCTGACCGTACATAATTATGCGTAACGATGCGTAGCGCGTGCATAAATTATGTACAGCCTCCCTTTTGTAATGCATTTGTGTTTGGGTGCACGAAGTTGCCACGTCATTGTTTACCTTTGGGTTGCTTCCTGTTTTAGTAGACAGGGCTTTGAAACTAGGGCTCGTTAGGCCGGCCACATACATACGGAATTCCGTTTCGGAATCTCGATTCGGAATCTCGAATCGGACTGTCCGAACGCACTAAATCCATACGACATCTATGGACCAGCCACACACATTCGGAAAAATTCCGAACGGAAAACTTCCGTCTGTATGTGGCGGTCCATAGATTTTGTATGGATTGACTGCGTTCGATTTTCCGATTCGAGATTCCGAAACGGAATTTTACCGAATGTATGTGGCCGGCCTTAAGGCCCTTGTTGTAGCTAACTTTTTGCATAATAATGCAAGTAAATAACAAGTCTCGTTGTTCTGTGGTTTTTGTTCCCTATAGGTAGGTAAATAATAAAAGATTATGAGCTAATTATCAAAATTTTCTGTGAATGTAAGAGGCCACTGAGGAAATAGATTGAATTAGGTATATTTTAGGCGACAGGCTTGTAACCTGTCTCTGTTATACCTACCAACTATTAAAACCTAAATAAGTACGCATAATAAAACAAAAATGTGCACAGTGACGGCTATGTCTATGTAGCGTTTTGTGTTCTGTGTCGACGCCATTTACACAGGCCATTTATACAGGCGTGATGTATTGTGCATGCCACAAAAGATTCGACAACTTTTACTTAACAATTTCACCTAAAAGTTACCCAACTTTAGGGTATATGCGCGATTACCGGACCACAACAAAAACAGCTGAGCATCAGCGGACACAGCAAAAGCCTACATGTGCAATTGAATTACCGATAAGGTTGTGTCATCTATGTGGGTGAGGGTCGGTGATCGTATGCGTCGGATTAGCGCCGCAGGGTTTCCTGACTTAGTCTGTACCATTCGAGTTCACAATGACTGTACTTGTTAGTGACGGCTTCAACGAATTTTACCACAAGTGACCCCTACGGGGTGATTAGTCGTGCGTTTTACCCGACTCATTTATTTGAATACTTACACATCTGATAGAGTTGTTTAGATATCATACTCAAACGTTAGTTCGCATCTCTTCTGTGGATATGAAAAAAGTTATTTATAGGCAATAATTATAGTAGGAAAGATCAAAATGTATTTAGTCGATACTAATAATTGTAATATTTCCTCTTTAATAAGTTTTAGTCCTTAGTACGCCTCCCCAGCTAAGTCATAACGATTAGACAACCCAATTAGTTTGAAAATTTAACTTTTTTCATGTCCACAGAAGAGACGCGAGCTAACGTTTGTGTATTTTACCCATTTATTAAGCAGGAAATATAACGAATTGCGAACGATTTTCAGAAATAAATTAAATTAGTACATTGTCTTTAATGCATTTCACATGGAGCTAAAATTCATTTTTCATATTTCGTTCACTGTCCATTAATTGGTGCCGGCACCCTACAAGAGACACAAACTCCTGTAGTCCCAGTAAGTATTCTACCATAATATAGTGCTACGTCACTTACGCGTAACCTTTACAACTACCACTTCAGCTATCGAGTATTATGTAAAAGTATTTCTTGATATCCTCTCATAACATTGTCACAGGGTTCGCTGCGGGGGCGACTGTCTGCGCTCCGAAAACAAACATGGCGGACAAAAAGGACTTGGAAAGCGTAAGTTCATAAATTTTTGTCTTAAACATAACTACCGTGAGACTCACTCATAGTAAAAAAAAGCGGATCTACTCACGTTTTTATATCGAAATCAGCTCGACATATTTCTGGCTAATTCGTAACCCATCAATGGAGTTACGCGCCACGGCTGAGGATAGACGCGTAGCTCCAGATGATAGGTTACAAATTGGCTCGAAACATGAAGAGCTAATTTGGATATAGAAACATTAGCAGATCCGTTTTATTTCACTATTTTTTTATTTGTGTCGATAGATTACAGTTAAAGAACACAGTTTAAAATGAATCATTTTATTTGTAACTTAGGTACCTACATAATATGCGATTGTTACTTGTTCCTAGGGTGACCGCACCAGTAATGGACATAGAACCAGTAATGGACAATGACTCTTATTTACTACCCACTAAGGAAATGTCATTTGTTTTACAACAATCAATTCACAACTCTATAGTCTTTAAATTATGAATGAAGTGTCCATCACTGGTGCTTGTCAGCTTAAACCGTCCATAACTGGTGCCGTCACCCTATTCGTGATTCTGCAAAAATATTCGCCACAGAAGTCTTTAAAATCTTTAAATCTTAATACAAATTTTAACACCAAGTTTCACGATACATCTGTGGAACGAATAGGTAAAGAAGCCTAGTTTGCAACTCTACAAATAAGTCTTTCAAATTCATCACACTTTTTCCACTTTCGAATGGCATTTTCAAATGTAAATCTGTTTTGTATTGCTTACGCTTTTTTCAATAATATTTCATGCCATTTTTCCACCCAGGGCGACGCTGCAATAGAATCTGGTGTTATAAAACCTATGACGGAGCTTCCTACTCTTCCAAAGGCTTTGACCTTCGAAGAGAAGAAATATCTTTTGGCAGTGGAGCGCGGGGACTTAGCCAACGTTAGAAGGTCAGTCTGCTTTTATCGATTCCTACTTGTAATCCATTTCTAGTTAATTTCATCGGTATCATTCGCCATCATCCCATTGTGGAAAACATAACCTACGCCATTTCAGACTGGTCATACAAATTGACCGGATTTTTTTGCATCGTGTGGTGTCGTGTTTAATAACACGGCCTCATTTCTTCAGTGGTTGCCGCATGAGGCGACTAAGGAAATGGGTTAAGGTCAGCCTGACATTATTATACCTTTTTCATCAAAGTTCCAACTTAAAATCAGCCTAAAAGTGGCTATGCAACGTGAAATTGTCAAGGGTATGACCATATGTATAACATTTTGTATGTTTTGCCTACCCCATTTGGGAATGCAGTCGTGATGTGTGTGTGATGAATTGGTGATGATGATGACTCTATTGTCCATACATACATACAATCACGCATGTATTCTCAAACGGGGTAGACAGAACATACAAATTGTCACATAGACAAAAGTACGAGTATGACTGTTTCACTTTTCGAATCCACTTCCAGCGTAATTTAAAATCCAAAACCATACAGACGCAGTTCTAATTATCCAGGTTTTTACAAAAGGCCCACCGCAAGAAGCATATAGATGTGAACTGCGTGGATTCCCTCGGCCGAGGTGCCCTGACCCTGGCGATTGACGGAGAAAACATGGAGATGGTGGAACTCCTGGTCATCATGGAGGTCCAGACCAAGGATGCTCTGCTGCAAGCCATCAATGCCGAGTTTGTGGAGGCGGTGGAACTACTTTTGGAGCATGAGGAGCTGATCTATAAACCAGGAGAACCTTACGTAAGTGTTCAGTTGTCCCGGACATGATTAGCCGTAAAAATATTGCAGTCTCTTCCTACTGTTACCTGTTTGCTGTAGATGGAGGTCCTCTCCAACGTTTAGGTACCCTCTGCCTCTGCCTCCAACTGTATCCCAAAAGTCGTTAAATTACGATTAAAACACGAGTCTTCACATCTGCGTTAATACGAAGACATGAGATATTTTTACCTGTGGCCTCTCATGAGCGTCGTGGGTTTGACCCTCAGCCTCGCACCTATGAATTTTTCGGAATTAGTGTGCGAAATCTGATTTGATATTTGCTACGAGCTATTCTGTGAAGGAATACAACGTGAGAAAACTCACACACAGCGACAAAGTAATTCAAAATTATGTGTGAAGTTCGTTATAGTCGGAGTCCGGAGGCTTATGCCCAGCAGTGGGACGTATTAAAGCTGGTTTTTTTAATCATGAATTTTTCTATTAACAGAGTTGGCAGAAAGTGGATTGTAACACAGCCATGTTTACTCCCGACATCACGCCGCTGATGTTGGCAGCTCATAAGAACAACTACGAGATTATAAAGATACTGCTGGATCGCGGAGCCACTTTGCCTGATCCCCATGACGTCAGGTATTTGTAGAAGTTTTCATTCCAAATCGAAAACAGCAACTGCAAGCTGCTAACGTGCTTGGAAAGACTATCAATACCAATAAGTAGCTGCACCAATTCAGAAGACTCAGATCTGATTACTTAAAATGCTTCGAAAAATTTTATATTTCTCCACTAAAGAAACTATACATGGTGCGATAATAATCAAACTACAGCGATGGGAAATAAAATAAAATAAAAAAAGATATGAAGAGATAGTGAAATAAAGGCAAAGAACATGTCCTTTGGCTAAAAGTAAAAACAAGAACATAGAGATCTGCTGGTTTTTTCAGGCCCTTTGTGATGCTAAGGAATTAAACTATCTTTATTTTTGACTCTAGTGGGGAAATACATCTCCACCTAAATTATATTCGATTCATACAATTACGTCACCTTTAAGTCTAAGATTAGCTGGCATAATGGTGGCAGTAATCTTGTTAGGCTTTCATGGCGTTACTTACTTATTGCATTGCCTTATGCCTTTTACTTTCAACAGGTGTGGATGCGACGAATGTATCCGTGAGTCCAGCGAGGATTCGCTCCGTCACTCTCTAGCGCGTCTCAACGCGTATCGTGCTCTCGCTTCCCCATCTCTCATCGCCTTGTCTTCCACCGATCCCATCCTTACTGCCTTCCAACTGTCTTGGGAATTAAGAAACTTGGCGTTTGCTGAACAGGTCTGTATGATTTCAAACTGTCTTAAACGTTTACGTTAAGTCCGCGAAGGCGCAAGGGTCTTTTCGCCTGCGTGATACCTTTTTATTTAATTTTATCGGTGGGAAAAATGGATTACGCATACAAAAACCCACCGGTGGTTCCTTCCCGCCAGATTGATAGGCGTCGGGAGATCCCTAGGGATACTGATACCTACCATATTGCGTGATACCTAACTACTACTACTACTACTACTACTATATGTATATGAAAACATTCGCATGAGCTTGTGTGGAAATCAGACTGGAAAAACGGATGTTTTGAAGTTGGTAAAGCCTGTGAGATGAAAAGAGGTGCCGCTTATTAACCTTTTGTCCCGTACCTCTTAATTTCTGATATCCAGATTGTGTTGTATTGTCTCTATTGCATTTGATCCGATGAATAAATTCAGTAAAGCTACGTATTTATCTAAAACAAAGCGAAACTAAAATTCCCATGTTGCCGTAGGAAAGTAAATCAGAATACCTGGAACTCCGTCGCCAAGCGCAGCAGTTCGGTGTGGACCTCCTGGACCAGTCCAGGAGTTCCCAGGAGCTGGCCATCATCCTCAATCATGACCCTGACGAGCCACCGTTCGCTGATGGTGAACATATGAAGCTGGCGAGGCTCGAGCTAGCTATCAACTTTAAACAAAAGAAGGTGAGGCTGAAATAGTTGGAATACTCCTACGAGTATATTGGAGGATTTTTAGAGGTTCCATAACACTTTCTCCTTGAATTCTTTTGAATTTACTGAATTCAGCGGATTGCCGAAACATTTCTATCGGTTTCCTGAATACACTTATTTTTTTACACCAGCGTAGATAGACCTACTGGAGACTGGTCAGAACCCACCTGGATTCTTTAGGGAATCACTGCTTTGAATAATAATTTCCACGTAAAGGCGTCGGAATCAGAAGACCAGTGGAATTCTTGATTTCTCTAACTTGAATACCGGATCGGTGGTTTCTTTTGCAGTTCGTGGCCCATCCAAACATCCAGCAGCTTCTGGCGTCGATCTGGTACGAGGGTGTGCCTGGTTTCCGACGGAAGACTGCCATGGAAAAGATCATGATCATATGCCGCGTGGCTCTCCTCTTCCCCTTCTACTGTTCCCTGTACATGATAGCTCCGAATTGTGCTACTGGGAAGCTCATGAGGAAACCGTTTATGAAGTTCTTGATCCATGCGTCCAGTTACTTGTTCTTTTTGTGTAAGTGATTTTACTTTATTTATTCGTTTGGGAAAATATCGTCATAATGTTTTCAGTACAGTGGTTGTCACACTTCTGTTCACATAAGACACATGAAAAGTCAAGACGGAGATTAAAGCTGCAATTAACCTGAGTTGTCTGCCGCATGCGGTGACGGCAATGTTTAAATAATACTGTTGTTGGCTGCATGCGGCGATCGACAACACTCACGGCCTGAGTTGGTGACGGCGGTCGGCAGACAGATCTTTTTGGCCTAAAATTTGGAACTTGTCGTAGTAAACCAAAACAACCATATAACCCCTTCTTGGCATGCAACCTGTTCCTTGAACATACATAGGGGTGATTTTTGGATGCCGCTGAAGGTTCTCTACGTAAGAGATTTCGCTTACCACAACTAGTACCCTGTATCACATATTTTGTTACAGTAATCCTAATTCTGGTGTCGCAAAGAGCAGAAGTCCAGGCCATACAGCTGTTCGGTCCAGAGTGGATGGTGAAGGAACTTGAAAAAGAACTACTGAAACAGAGAGGAAATGGACCTACTTACTTAGAGCTGGTTGTTGTCGTTTTTGTTTTAGGTAAGTCATAAGATCAGCTGCGGCTTTGGAATAGTAGCGTAAACCCCTGGCTTTACCGTAAAAAAGCAGTTGCCGTCTCTTAAGGAAAGAAGAAAGAGAAGAAAGAAGAGAGGAAGAGATGAAGGAAAGCCTTCACCTAAAATTTTGATATACATATATTATTATGTAGGCCGCATAGGGTTCTTTTACGTCTCTCTTTATTCAATCAACGTTCCGGAAAACCATGATTGTTTTGTTTTGAAGAATGCGCCTCAAGGAATTTGACACCAAGTTCAAATTCTCTTCTCTGACTACTTTTTGTAAGAGTGCATAAAGTGATGCTCTTTCACAGTTTAATCAACTGTTCATCCCCAGGTTTCATTTGGGAAGAAACGCAGGAGATCTTCATAGAAGGCATCCGTTCGTACCTCCGCAACATGTGGAACTTCATAGACTTCACTCGCAACTCGCTCTACGTGGCCGTGGCCCTGCTGCGGTTCGCAGCGTATCTGCAGCAGTCCAACGAGATAGCTAAAGACCCGCAGACCAGGTTCATACCGAGAGAGCAATGGGACGCTTTCGACCCTCAGTTGATAGCTGAGGGTTTGTTCGCCGCTGCTAATATTTTTAGGTAAAGTATGAGTTAATTGTTATAGTTTGGTTTAGTAGACCATGTCTTCGCTATCCGTCGGTTATGATTGTGGTCGACTAAAACTGTCCGAGAACGCGAGGGACTTAGGGCCGATTTTTCAATCACCAGATAAATTTATCTGCCAGTTAAAATTGTTGCTATCCTTTTTTCGCGTCATACAAAAGAAAAGTGACAGCCAACATTTATCGGACAGATATGTTTTATCTGGTGATTGAAAAATTAGCTCTTAACGAGATAGACTATCAGTCATTTTCTGACACTCCTAGTCAAACAGTGACAGGTGTAGTCTATCTCGAGCGTGTCTTGTTTCACGCTTAATTATGTTGGACGTATTAGTATCATAGTACCCTATTCTAAAAGTCCACAGGTCTGAAAGTACCCTGGCCTTAAAGTGCCCTGGCCTTAAAGTGCCCAGCAGGCTTAGCACAACAACATGAGCGAGATGACACGCGCGTGGTATAGAATACCAGTCACTTTCTCGCGCCGTAATGCTAAGCCGGTTGGCCTCAATGCGCCCTAGTCTCAATATTCCTTGGTCTCAAAGTGCTTTGGCCTCAAAGTGCCTTGGCCTCAAAGTGCCCTGGCCACAAAGTGCTCTGATCTCATAGTTCCTTGGTCTTCCGCAGTGCACTAAAGCTGGTCCATCTGTTCTCCATCAACCCTCACCTGGGGCCGCTGCAGATCTCCCTCGGCCGGATGGTCATAGACATCGTGAAGTTCTTCTTCATCTACAGCTTGGTCTTGTTTGCCTTCGCTTGCGGTAAGTAGAGAGAAAACTAAATTGGGATCCCCTTGGAATGCATAATTTTATTAAGACTATTATTGTTTCGCATAATTGATTTGGCATAATTAATTTTGGCATAACAGTACTTTTGCATAATAATACTTTGGCCTAATACTTTTTTGGCATACTACGCTAATAGCATAATTTCATTTGGACTAATTTGTATTGGCCGAATACACATTACGCATACTATTGTTTGGGCTAATAATTATTTGGTATAAATGTCTTTATGCATAATTAAAAAACTCAGTTTCGTTGTTACCATGTATTTACTATTATTAGGTTAGGTTAGCATGAAATCCAGGCGCGAAGCGCCTAAACATCGCGGAATAGTTCGCGGACCATCATCGACATCGATTTAGTTCCTAAATAATACATAAGTAAGTATGCATACCATTGCTATGAATAGCAATAATTACTACGAGCCATTGGCACAAAACTTTACTATTTTTTGGCATAATATTGCTATGCATATTGATATGATGCCATTTGATTATTATGCATTTTTATGCTTATGCTTATAGACATTAGTCTTGATGACAATTATGCTTCCTTTATTTATGCTTTTTAATGTTATGCGTTAAAAAATATGCGTAATGATGATTATGCAAAAAACAATTTCGGCGAAAAGTGTTATGCGAAACAATATTAGTCTAAAAAACATTATGCCTTCCAATAGAGAACCAACTAAATTATTGCAAACTACTTCAGTCTTTGAATGTGGTCTTTCTACTGAGTGTCCACCGACCGATTTTACATGATAGGGTTGTGTCAGCTGTCGCTGAAAATTAATGCTGAAAGTTGCGGATAAAAAATGTTTAAAACCAAGATTTTTGTTTCTTCCTCCAAACTTTGAGCAATCAAGACAAAGTTTCCGTGACTGAAGAAAAATAAATATTTTGTTCGTCGATCCATTTGATATTCGCACTAGTTTGCAGGCACACTCTAAGAGGATATTATTTAGTTCCATAAGAGTCACGCATGCAAGAACATGTCCTTTAGTAACAGCGGAATTTTGACATTCATTCGTTCAATTCATTCATTCTCCTTTTATACAATCGGTTTTTCGTCTAGTTGTGTGTGGAATTATTCATTTCAACTCTTGTGGAATGTGTGGAACAAGCACTTTTGTAGGCATAGCACGGCAACACCTGAGATATACCTGTCCTTTTCTGACGTCTCTATTTAGTCAGTGTCAGCGCGGGCGTAGCCAGGATTTAGTTTGGGCGGGGGGTTGACGAAAAAAAAAAATCGGCCAAGTGCGAGTCGGACACAAAAAAACACGATTGTTGTATGGTAGCTTGAACTTTTCGGGGGGGTTTGAACCCCCAAAACTCCCCCCTGGCTACGCCCATGAGTGACAGGTATAGTCTCTCTCGCATACTGTCGTTCTAAGCCGGTTGTTTGTTTATTTAATGCAAATCTAAATCCAGCTTTTGCGCGGAATCGAGCGTCAACTGTTTTAACCCTCGCGTTGGGACAATGCATAATAGATTTTATGGAAGGATCACTTACGGAATAAAATTTATCTTCGAGTTCAGAACGGGCTGCGCGAAGCTTTGTTAGGAAGCGTACCTATTTTAATAAACGTGATTAAGTCCCACTAAATGAAAAAAGAGCCAAGAGCGAGTCGGACTCGCGCACAGAGAGTTCCGTGCATGTGCCTACCTCTGTTATTGTTTAATTTACTGCAAAAATAGGCGAAAATTTGTGTTTTTTGTACGGAAGCCCCTTAAATATTTATTTCGTTTTGTTGTAACGGCAACAGAAATACATTTAATAATTTGTGAAAATTTCAACTGTCTATTGCGATTCTTGAGATCGACAGACGGACGGACAGAGGTTGAAGTCGTAGTAATAGGAATGTAACTGTGAAATAAATACAAAATGGATAGAATTTGGCCGCTAAGAAAAAATTACATTGAACTTTGAAAGAATTCTTCATACGGATGATGATAATTATCTTATGAATTTACAAAATAGGTCTGAATCAACTTCTCTGGTATTTCGCTGACCTTGAGAAGCGCAAATGCTACGTCCTCCCTGGAGGTCTACCCGACTGGGACAACGCCGGCGACTCTTGTATGAAATGGAGGAGTTTCGGAAAGTGAGCGATACCCCGTGTATGAGCGAGAACTTGCTAGATAAAGCCCCATCCTACGCACTCTAACTTTCCCCTAAATCTCCAAACGCTAACAGTGAAAGCGGGGCGGCATGGTACTATGACGAGAGGGTGTCGGTTGTACTATTCAAAATTATACGAAAGAGGGCGCACAAAGCACCGGGTGGGAAAAGTGGTGTTCGTATTGTCACGCCATCACGCTCCGCCGCTCCGCTTCCGCTGTCAGTACGTTTGTAGCTTTTAAAGTTTCAACTGAAGTAGACTTTTTCGTAGTGAGCTCAGGTTTTACTTTCGAAGAAACCAGTTTTTTTTAATATAAATCGTAAAGACTCATTTCATCTGAGTTTAAACCGGACAGTAGATAGAGTCTAAAAGCTAAAAGTTATATTTCTTATTCTGCTATTTTTTACTTGTAGGCTTATTCGTGTTTTATTGCTTTGTGTGGTGAGCGGTTTATCCTTAAGATTGTTAGTGTGTTAGGGCAAACATAAAATTTACAAATTATAGAAAAAAAAGTTAGGTAGTACCTAGTAGGGTCAGCGTCAAAAGTAAGTGATAATTTTAGTATAGAATTTGACGTAACTCAGTACTAAAATTGTCAGTTACTTTTGACGCTGACTGTACCTGTTTTATATAATACCCAGGTACGCTGTGTTGCTTTTGAAATTAGTATTTACCACATTTCAAAGTCTGAATACTAGTATTTACCTTACACCTTCGGTGGCAAATATGATTTCCGTATGAATTGACAGTTTAATGCATTACGTTTCGCAATTTTAGCATTGCGGCCCCCAGTGTCTAGTTATAAGTCGCTTATTAACATGAGCACAAAACGATAGTAAAATTGTTTGTTCGAATCAAACCTTATTCGATTTAACCTCGCCATAGTAACAACAGACTGCATCACAATAAGCAAATTACCCCATGCATCACCATGACAACGGATTAGTTTTGTCAATCGTCGACATTGACTTCCGTCAGGATAGCGAAGTCTGCTTATTTTTACTAAAATTTACAATTAAACATCTACCAACATGGGGGAAGCACAATTCGGGGTTCGCCATGTCATCGGAGCACCGATAGCAACCACAAGACTATCAGAACAGGCCATAGTTTGCATGCCTCCACGAGCCGCCAAATTCACACATGACGAATGGAAGCTAAACAACGAAGCGAGATGCAGAAATACAGAAGACCAGCAACAATTAGCTGACCGAGTCTTGGGAGAATCCCAGAGAATCAGGGATGAGACAGCGGAGAGATCAGAAATCATGAAGGCAACTTCTGACAGACGTATCGAAGAACGCATCGGCGATATACAGTTCGTTAAGGGCGAGTTGATGGTACAGAGAAAGGAAATTGTTAATGAGCTGGAAGCGCTAAGCATGTATAAGACGAGGCTGCAGGATTGCTTGGCTTCATTGCAGTCTAATGCTTTAACGATCTGCAGGAAATGTCTTATGCTTAGAGACGGGCGCATTGGGATCGATCTGGTTGTTGATGAAGTGGAACAGGCCCTTCAGAGAGAGATCACAACCATACTTGGTGGTCAGAGCCTTTTGAAAAGAGCTTTAGAACAACTGAATGAACAAATGAGGCGCCTACGCTCCACCCGCTATCTGTTAGATCGCGATTTGCAGTACAAGCAAGCTGCTATTGATTTGGATCAAGGTTCACTTACATTGAAACCTACTGACTTATGTCTGTCTGTGTATGAAGGGTATGCGAACTTGGATCCTGCTAATATCTCAGCTGACGAATACAACGCTTATTCAGCGAATAACATTAAAATGGCGGCGCGTGAAGTGACATCAGCTCGTCCAATCAGAGTCTTCATCGACACGCTGCTCAAACAAGTGATCGACGATCTGTGGGTTGCTTTTAACAAGTGTAACCATGAGTTCAATGAACGCATAAAGGAGACGAAAATGTCTAAGGGGGTGCTAGAAGATATGCACCGAGAGACGACGCAAAAGATTTGTGACATGCAGAACAATATATTGCAGCTGCAGAAGGCGTTGGCAGATAAGGAAGGGAATACGGCTTTGGCTCATACTAGACTTGGCAGGAGGGCTCAAAGGGTTGGCGCAGAGTTGGTCAGGGATCCTCCAGGCCAAGCGCTTTATTATGAATGTGAGATGTTAAGACACAGCACTGAGCAATTGCAGCAAATGCTTCACGAAGCATCATCTTCTCTGCGGTATTTATTACAAACGCAGATACAACTGGAAGAAGATATCAACGTCAAAATGAACACGTTGAAGATTGATGAAGTGGACTGTATGACTTTGAGAGCTACCATGGATTATCATGAATACTAAAAATATGCTATGGACATTGTAATTTTTAATTTGGTGGTTCTTTAGTTTATTTCTAGGATTTTTCTTTTGCTAATAAATTTTTAGTGTTGTAATGTAGAGTTTATTCAATGCTGATTTTCTTGTAAATACAGGTGAGTAAAATATGATGAATCATCACGGTCTTTTACGTTACCAAGTGATTTTTTCTAAGCTACTTTTCTATACTACGTAGCACTTATTCCTGAGAAAGTAGGCGAGTAACTTTAAAAGCTATATTAGAATAAAACTGCCCATAAAGGACAGCAATGCACTCAAATTGCATTGTCCGCGATATAACTCGCACCGTGATTAAATGTGGCTAGATTTGTTTTCCAGAAATGTCTCTACCTGTACTCCGTTTCATTTAAGATTACACTTTTAACACGCAATACAGATAAGACAACAACAGGCAATTACATTTATTACTCTTTGTTTTAACGTTCTTAATCTCAAATACACCATTTGCGATAGGACCTTGGAGTTAGTCAAAAACGTGTAAGGATTTGACCGTTAAAATTCTAATCCCAATGAAACGGAGTGTCACTTGGATACTCTCACATGCACTCGCATCTAATATCTACCTCATTTCTTCCGCCAGCGTCTTCGAGGCTTCCCAATCTCTCTTCTGGGCTTCCTTCGGCATGGTGGGCTTGGAGAACTTCGAGCTGGCCGGCATCAAGAGCTACACCCGGTTCTGGGGCCTCCTCATGTTCGGGTCCTACTCGGTCATCAACGTCATCGTGTTGCTGAACCTCCTCATCGCCATGATGTCCAACTCCTATGCCATGATCACTGTGAGTATTGTGATTTTCAGTAATGGATATCATTGTTTCGACTCTGTTCACTGATGGAGACTATCTTTATTGTTTTTTTATTTATATTATATCATATTATTTTATTATATCATCGATTATATCATACATAATCATGTCTGTATTCCCAAATAAGATAGGCAGAGCACATAAAGTGATACATAGACCAAACCAATGGCTATTTCACGTGTCTTGGCCATTTCTAGCGTTTTTAGTTGGCAGGTAATAATAGTGCCCAATTGCTAACCTGTCGCCTAAAAAAAACTTTATTTCCTTAGCCGCCTCTTACGACATCCACGGAAGAAATGGAGAGGTGTAATTTAAAGGCCGACACAACACACATCCCGTGTTGTGTTGTGGTGCGTCTATTTTGTACTTTATGGTGGTTTTGTAATAATCCACTTCATTTTTGTTGCATGCACTAAACAATGGTCGAAAATCATGTAAATTTTCAGTATTACAAATGCAATACATCTCCTATTTGTTCATGTTTACCTAATTACTGGTGTTGACTTATTAAGTTGGGCGCTGAGACAAGATAAATACCGCAGTCCACAATCTAGACCTGGGTCCCACAGGTAGTTTTCAACACAAATAGACACTAGATGTGAGACATCCGTAGATGTTTCTCACAGTGGAACATACGAATAATTGGTCACCTAAGTAGTTTAAGTAAACTACACTGTTTCCCCTTGTGGTGTTAGGTTAGAATTACACGTCTCCGTTTCTTCCGTGACTGTCGTAAGAGGCGACTAAGGAAATAGGTTAAGGTATACTTTAGGCGACAGAGCAATCAGTTACTATTATACATCTTTCATCTGTTTTTATACTAAAAAAATGTTAGAAGTGGCTGCGAAACATGAAATAGACATAAAATGAGGTAGGTAGACAATTCACACGATAACTACATTGACAAATTCACGACTATTTCACGTTTCGTAGCCACTTCTAGCATATTTTTCTGGGTTTAAGTTAAGAGGTACTATAATAGTGACAGGTTGCTAGCCTGATACCTAAAATGTACCATAACATATCTCCTTAGTCGCCTCTTACGACATTAACGGGAGAAATGAAGACATATTATTCTAAACCCGACAACAAACGACAAAAGTTGATAGATAGAAATTGTATATCAGAAACGGCCATTTCTTAGTTCAGTTTGTTTGAACGTTTTAATTCAAAATGAAGACAAATGTGACGATTTCCGTACACATTACGTAATGGAATTGCTTTTAGCGTGTCGCTGAGAAATATGTTGCACATTATTATTTCAAACGTAGCATATTTTCAAAGAATACAAAAATATCGCAAAGGTTCTTGGGGGCCAGCGAGATAGTATTAAAACTAAGTAAGTACACTTAGAACATTCTTGTCGTCTGCATTTTGTGACAGAAAACGCGTAAAATGGTTTAACTTTCGCGACTTTCAGTTTAAGCTAGATTCAATAAGGATTTTTTAATACGGTTTTAATTCTCTTGAAAAATATACGGATAACTCACATTTTAAATCGAGTTTAGCTGGACATGTTTTATGATTTTAATTATCTCGAATACATACACACACCAAAGTTCCCAACATCATAGATAAAACTGTGATTTTTTAAATTGTCGCAGCAAATAGCACAATGTAATTGGTCGTCTTTCGCAATGCAGATGATAAATAAGTGAGTTAAATTATAATTCATAAAATACCTGTCTGATTGATAAAGTTAAGCCGTTATTTAGCCGAAAGTTTGCACAGAAGGGGTGACAGAAATTACGCAATTACTGGAACCGCTCTTTAATTTGGTTAGAACAGTGGTTCCCAACCTGTGGTCCGTGGAGCATCCGTGGTAACTCAAAGTATGGCCCTAATTTAAATTGAAGCTACAGAAGAAAACCAGGAAGAAGTCATTGAATTACAAAAAGACAGAAACTGCGAGGATGCACTTGAATCGAATTGGTTTGCTGTGCAAATTTGGGATTTGGGAACACTTAAAATTTAGGGAAAAATTTAAATTGTTGACGCTAAATGTAATATGATTGGGTACAGTTTTATAATAATAAATAAATCTCCACCTTGTCGCCAATAACGACGCTCCAAACACTTACAAAAAAATGTTCAAGGTGAGAAAACTTGCGGAAATGCTTAAAAAAAATGTACTTTTATTGCTCATTTTCTCATTTTCCTAACGTTTTGTATGCTCTTTTTAACAAATTTTCGACGAAAATCTGGTAGTAGACCAAGAAAATGTTGGGAACCCCTGGGTTAGAGCAATTAAAAGTAATTGTGGTGAGTTTCGGGGCCCAGCTAATGCTCTGTATTGTCTGCGATTATGTTCAAATTGCCATCTAACGAGTTAACTTCAATTTATATTCGGAAATATATCATTTATTACGGCCCGATATTTTTGCAATGCAAACTGATAAATTGCGTTAAATCGAGTTTAGCTCGACGTTTTTAAGATTTTTTTTGCGTTCATTTTCTATTTCTTTCGTGAATATCGTAAGTGGTGGGTGTGCTTTATGCGACAGGCTGACAACCTGTCACTGTTATACCTCTTCCGCAGTGGCGTAGCGTGCATTGGCGGGGCCCCGTATAAAAAAAAATGTTTGGGGGCCC
>BHDV01027376.1:187995-202773 GCA_005406045.1 Adoxophyes honmai
CTGATTTTTTTAAACAGTTTAAAGCGTCTCCTGTAAAATCAACTTTTTGTAGTTACGCCCCTTTTCGTAGGATACGACGATATACGTACCTACATACAATCACGCCTGTGTTCCCAAATGGGGTAGGCAGAGCCCACGAAACGTGACATAGACAAAACCAGGGTTATGATTTTATCACGCTTCGCAGCCTCTTCTGGCATAGTTTTAGGTTTGCAAAGAGGTAGGTACAATAGTGACAGGTTGCTAGCCTGTCGCCTAAAACACACCTAAACCTACTTTCTTAGTCGCCTCTTACGACATCCACGAAAGAAATGGAGAGGTGTTATTCTATCCCGACAGCACACGGCAAATGTATTATAAAACTCTTTAATAACTTACTCCAACACTTCCAAAGTGCGCGGGGCTTAAAGGGCCCCAGCGAATAAAACTATTCGCTTCAAAAGAAGCAATTAATCAGCCTCCCACACTTCGGCTTCCCGACTTTAATACAATAGCACTATTCCGTCTGATTACCTTCGCGATATTTCATCCCACTTTCCTTTACTTCTTAATTGCATCGTCATCGTCATCTTTATGTTTTTCACTTTATTTGATAGTCTTGGTACAGGCAATAGGTATGCGTAATTAAGGCTGTTTTTTTTCACACTCATATTTTAAACAATGACTGTCATCAATTGTTTTAGTTATAACTTTGTCACATAAGAAAAAATATTATTTTGCCAGAAATGCGAGTTGCTTAAAAATGTTCTTAGAGTCATTACTAAACAAAAATCCAGTTTTAGTCATTAATAAAAAGTATGTTCCAGATATAATTATATCATAAACAATTAATAGTAATTATAGTATTACTTAGTACTTTTTATTATTGTGATGGTTATTTTTTTTCCTAAATACTTAGAATAGGTACTGTCAGAAATAAAATGGAGTCCATGAAGTTGACAGTTTTAATGCAATATTAATCAATTTATCAAATAGGTACTCAAAAGGAGTTTTCGGTTCAAACATGTAAATTGGCACCTTTTACTGGCACCCACAAAGGCTGTTGTCGTTTCTGTCTTGCTTGGGCTTGTACCTAGTGCTCTTTTGTCACTTGTGATGTGTTATGATGACATATGTGTGCATCATTACGTAAAAAAAATGTCGCGGTAAGCCCATTAACAAAGAGAACTCTTTAAATTAATTCCAAAAGTTTCGTTAAATACAGCGTCGCCAACAAAATTATTAGGTACTTTAACAAAGCACTTTTAAATTTTCCTGAACACTAGCCAAGTAGTAATTAATAGGTGAAAGTTAATAAGTGCTGAATCGCAAAAATAACTTACACGGTGTAAGTTTTAATTACGTTTTCTATTAAGGTACTTTGTTAGCAAACATTCTCTTTATTTAATAGTTGTTAAGGACTTGAATCAATTAAAATTGTTTAAAAGAATACTTAATGATATTTTAGACGGCAACAGGTTGAAATTAAAATAATACAAAATAAATGTTTCTTACTCAGATAATGGACAATGGAATGCAGTAGGTAATTCATACATACATACATATTCTCACGTCTGTATTCCCAAGAGGGGTAGGCAGAACACATGAATTCAAAATTCAGTGCCACGTTTAGCAATTTCAGGGTAACCAGGTGGTTAAACGTGATATTGCAGTGACAGGTTGCTAGCCCATCGCCCACAATACACTAACCCTTTCCCAGAGTCGACTCTTACGACACCCACGGGAAGAAAGGGGGAGGTGCTATTCTAACCCGGCACCACACGGGGACATTCATTCATTTGACACTAGTAGGAATATCCAAAATGTTACTACTTAGCACTAATTTTGTATCATCATTTGACATTACCTCGTACTTTGAAAGGTTTTTTTATTTGATTTTATGCTGTTTGCCTTATCTTCTGTTCGAATAATTGCGAAATATTATCAAAGCGTTAAAAAGCGATTCTTAACCTGTGCACACTTCAACGGTTGATCTGATGGACTGGAAATCTGGTGCACATATTCTAGGATGGATGATAATGGAGTACAGTTGGCAAAAAGTACAGCCAGCAAAAAAAAAACGATATAAAATAAAATTGTTTTATCGAAAATGAAATTTTTGTTAGTTACGTTATTTCTGGTAATGCTACAGAAGTCGTTGACATCGCATTATGACTGATAGTTGTCTTGACACGGGCCTGAAATAATCCAATAAAGGTTCCAAAAAACGTGGACATGTCCTAACAGAATTAAAGACGTCAAACGACGCTGAAACCCCACCGATGTAGGTAGTATTTTAGTCACGTTTTTCAACTGCGACGAAAATCAATTTGACGCTATTGATTATTTATTTTTGTTCGTTTTTGCTTTTGATTTACCTATGTAGTATAATGGAATTTAAGAGAAAAACTGTTGGAATTGAATAACTTTCGCTGTTGACTTTTGTCTGTAAAATTTCAACTCGAGTCTTAAATGTTTATTGAAAATATTGTTAAAAAAATTTATTGCATTTAGACGTGTGTTAGGTGCATACTTAATTAAGGCAACTAAAGCATTTGCAAAAAATATTAAGCACAAACGAATTTTCCTAACAAAAGTCAAAAGTGCGAACTTTGTTTGCTAAAGACTTTTTACTTTTCATGTGGTGTCGGGTTTAAAATAACAATTCTCCATTTATAAAATAAGTCTGTAACAACAAGGCCACAATCTTTATGGCAAAGTCATTTTTTCCATAAGTCTGTATTCCATTTTCTATGCAGGAACATTCGGACGTGGAGTGGAAATTCGCACGCACCCGTCTCTGGATGAGCTACTTTGAGGAGAGCGCGACTCTGCCGCCGCCATTTAACATCTTCCCAACTCCGAAACTGGTTCTCAAGATGCTGGGCCTGAGGAAGAAGGATAAACTGGCTAAGGAGAAACAAAAGGTTAGTGCCCTTTCAACCGTGACGCGGAAAGTAGTTAAAAAAATTGACTTGAACAATATGCGTCCCTTTCATTCAGATTATAAGCTAGCTGATTTTGAGGAGACCTTTAAAACGTAACCGATCTTTTGTGAGATCTGTCATAAAAGGCATGGCGAAATGCCTTTTTGATTCCCGAGAATCCCGAGTATCCTGCGTCTATACGTTGTCGGTTTAGGTAGTTAAAACAATATAAACAATCTTGACATGTCTTTTTATTGGAATACACAGTCTAAAAATGAAAATCGTTACACTATACAATTCAATAATGAAAGTAAATGATTTTTTCATACCAAAATTGTAAAATGTAAAGATTTCGATTTATAAAGTGTACGTTTAAATAAAAAGACACGTCAAGATTGTTTACATTGATTTAACTACCTAAACCGACAACGTATAGGGTGACGGCACCAGTTATGGACGGTTTAAGCTGACAAGCACCAGTGATGGACACTTCACTCATAATTTAAAGACCATAGAGTTGTGAATTGATTGTTGTAAAACAAATGACTTTTCCTTAGTGGGTAGTAAATAAGAGTCATAGTCCATTACTGGTTCTATGTCCATTACTGGTGCGGTCACCCTAGTGTGACATCTAGACATAAGACTTTTTTAGTTAGGTGGAGTGATCAACGTTTTTATGACAGAAAAAACAAAAACTCTGATAGAATCCTGTTCAAACGCTTACTTGTAAATGATACATCGGTTCTAGGCGAATAACAATTTTTTAATGTTTTACATATCTTATATACCTACATATCACGAAAAATCTTAACACCGCGATTTAGAATGGCGATACAATCCGTACAGCGACATCTGTTGGTTAACTCAGAACTAACGTATACAATATTTGTAGGCAAACTAATAAGAGCTGAACAAATCCAGAGCTATTATAAACTCCCAGGCAGTCTGGTACACCCTGAATGTGTAGGCCTGTAGGGAGTAACAAATCAATATTCTTACAAGCAAGCTTGTTTCAACACGCTTTCGCGTAGCATATTTGTAATAGGACCCGAACCGCCTCGCATTGTGTCTGTGTTATTTAGTCTTTTGCATACTTTCTCGGTGGTTGAGGCATTCCTCAGACAAAACGCCTTCAGCATGCTTGGCGCTTAAAATATTTTTTCACTTTGAGGTTTCGGGTAAAGATGTTACAATTTTATCCGTGCATTTAAAGTGTTAACATTTTAGCTGTGTCGGGTTAGAATGACACCTCTCCATTTCTTCCGTGGATATCGTAAGAGGCGAATAAGGAAATAGTTTTAGGTATGATTTAGACGACAGGGTAGCTATGTCACTATTTACCTCTTCCGTCGGTTTTTGACCCTAAAATTATGCTAACAGTGGCCGCGAAACGTGACAGTTATGGTTTTGTCTAATTAGCATTTTATGTGCTCTGCCTACTTCATTGGGGAAACGGGCATTATGTACGTATGTCATATCATATCATAAACGTCACGCCTTATTCCCTGCGGGGTAGGTAGAGACAACAGAGCGCCATTATTTCTATTCTGACATACTTCTTTCGCTTCACTAACACTCATCATCATCACTCTCGTCATACATGCTCGACGGTTTCAGGTAGGTACTCCTAATTTAGTTAATTTTTTGTACAAATGTATTTTTATTTATTCTTTCGACAATTAGGCTACTTGACTAACTGAACCTCCGTACACGGGTACGGCGTTGTTTTACGAACTTTGACAATTTATTTTCGTACAATACCTTTTGGTTGAGGTTGGGCGGAAACCTTCACAATATTTCCAAGGTACGAAAATACAATTAACACCTACGTGATCCTTGTTCACGTATCGAATGACATAATGACTAAGCCTAGAATAACCTTTTTAGGTTATCTGTATCCAGTTTTAAAAATATCACGTTACTACCGCATCTGTTCCATTAGCAAGACAGGGCGCGAGTAAAGATACGCGCGACATAGACTATAACCTGTCACTGTCTAACTACGTCAGAAAATGACAGGTGTAGACTATCTATCTCGCGCGCGACGCGAATTGAGTGTCTTTAAAGTCGTGGACTTGCGATTGAGGTACCAGGGTCTCATAGATAGCCAGGAGCACTCACGCTCGCACTTAGCCGGGGTTCTAGGCAGCCGACTTACTACAGCAAAGCGCGAGTAGAGATACGCGCGACATAGACTATACCTGTAACTGTCTAACTAGAGACGTCAGAAAGTGACGGGTAGACACACCGCCCGCGACGCGACTAGAGCGTGTTGCCGTGCCGAGCCTAGGGGGCAGCACAGACGACAGATTATTTGTACGATCGAGTCTGCGGCGCACAAAAAGTCTGCGCGGATTGTATGCATTATGCGCCGGTCTTTTTGCGCGTCGTGTGCGTTATTGCACAAAATTCCGTAGGTTCTACAGTGAAATCCGTTTATAATGATATCGAAGGGAATCGCCAAACAGGTCATTATAAGCGGACGTCATACAAAACGTTATGTAAAAAAGAGACGTAAATGTAAATGCCTTCGAATTTCAATAAAAAAAACCTTGCCTCATTAACTTAGGATAAAAATTGCACGTTGTAGTTGCATGACATTTATTTTGCAGTCTTCTTCGAGACGATCACTTACGTCTTCGGGAATCAACAAACATTAGCGACGGCGCAAGAGATCAAATCGGTCATTATAACCGGACCTGATTCGTTAAAATAGGTCATAATAAGCGACATGTCACTGTAAGCGGAGTCATTATATCCGAATATTTTGCTAAGGGTTTTATAAGAAAACCAAACTTCGTAGGGTAATTACGTCATAATAAGCGGTTGGTCAATATAAGCGGCGTCATAATAAGCGGATTCTACTGTATTTTCACACACTAAAATGTCCGTCGCGGATAGTCTGTCGTCTGCGCAGGGCCTACAGGCGTGATGTATGTATAATTATGTATATGTATGAATGTTGAAGTAGTACAGAGTTAAAATAACCCCATGAATTCGCGGAGGTAAAGGTACTCCCTGATTTTATGATGTTATGTCAATCAAACCTGGATACGTATGATACGTGACTGCTCTCGCCGTAAGGGTTAATGTCAGGGTGAGGCCGCCTCCAGTCATGTCCAATTTGTGAAGTACGTTAATTCGACCGGAAGGTGAGCCTTGAACCTCGGGGAGGCATTCTCAATGGAGACCCGCTTCTGCGAAGGATTTTGTTTTATTGCATCATTTGTAATTTTTTATTTGTCTTTTTAATTTTGGACAAAGTGCGAGACGGTTTGAATAAGTACAAACTAATAATACAAACATACACTCACGCCTATGTTCCCAGTAGGGGTAGGCAGAGCACAAAAACGCATGACAAAACCATGACTATTACACGCTTCGTGGCCACTTCTAGGATATTTTTAAGGTTTCTAATTTGTAAGTATAATAGTGATAGGTTGCCAGCCTGTCGCCTAAAACATACCTAAACCCATTTCCTTAGTCGCCTCTTACGACATCGACGGAAGAAAAGGAGAGGTGTTATTCTATCCCGACACCACACGGCAACAAACTAATAATTAGTAGTTGTCCTATGAAGTTACTCCTATCCTATACTCTGTTTATTTTAAGATTTGAAATGTATGTAGGTAAACACTTTTTTAAGGGCCCAGATGTGCTCTGCTGTTCTTTTTGTTATGTTTCGTATTTTGTGCCCTTGCGTTTCAAACTGTTATTAAATGAAGTTCGTCACAGCGTGAGGCCCTCGATTTATTTCATAATTAAATTATATTCATCAAGTTTAATGAAAACGTTTCCATAAAACACGTATGGGCTTTATGAAAATCATGGAAGGGAATATTGTCTTGGGAAATTTATAGGACTCTTCTCAGAGTTAAGATTATCTGCTACAATTATGATAATCGAGAATTTGGAATACTTAGTAACAATAATCTCTATCTATTATAAACGTTCAGAATGTTCAGATGTAAAAAGCGAATCTGTAGTAGCATCATTAATGTAAAAAAAATGAATATCGACAGTGTGTAAATACATTAAAAAGAACATGTTAGAAACAAATTAATGATGTCTGCTAAACTAAAAGAAATCAATTTATTTCATATTTGGTTGACGCGCAATTATTATTTTGTGGAGTTAGATTTTGCCGTGACTCTTTTTGTGATGGATAGACCATTTATCGAGAAACGGTTTAGGCCATATAACATCACGATGCGACTAATAGAAGCGAAGAAATATTGGGAAATGTGGAAAAAACGGGGAAAATTGGTTACTATTCCACGCGGACGTAGTCGCGGGTACAGCTAGTAAATATTACAATGAAAGACTCGCGATTTTTTTATCTGACGCCCAAGGTATTTCTTTTTGTAATGAGTCCAGCTGACGATTATGACGATGATGACGATGACGATGATTATGATGGTAACGATGGTAAAGTTTATGATAGTGATGATGATGATGATGACGCAGGAAAAGATCGAGAAGGAGCACGACGTCCGCTACACGGCAGTGATGCGGGCGCTCGTCTGGCGGTACGTGTCGGCCATGCACCGCCGCATGGACGACGAGCCGGTGACCGAGGACGATGTGAACGAGCTCAAGGGCGACGTTTCGGCGCTGCGGTACGAGCTGCTTGAAGTCTTCGAAAAGAACGGGATGGACGTGTCGTTCACCGACCGCAAGGAGAAAGGTTAGTTGTCTTTACACTTGAAAGGTTTCATTAGGTACACGAAATATGGATAGGTACGGGGTTGGTCAAGAAAGTTTACCACTCTTGATAAAAGTTTCTATGACATGAAATTATCATTATGGTTGACATGACGTGACGTAAATACAATAGTGATATGGGAGCTATTGTCACTGTCTATTATGGCAAGGGGAAATCGAACTTATTTCATGAGATTCAAATGAATATCAATTTTATGGTGTGGTGGTAGAACAATTTCATGATCGACTGTATAGGAGTCAATTTCCATACAAAGTGCACTCAATTAACGAACACATACACACAATATCTCGGAACGGTTGGGGACAGGCCGAGTGCGATTGCCGTCCACTTAAGTTGCGTGTCAATGAACGATTCTGCAACTTTTTCAAGAGTCACTACTTGAACTGTCAAATTCTAAGAAGCTAAAAAGAATTGCCTTGCGAGTGTTTTTCACAAGCTTACTGTGAAAAAAGCATTTTTTATTTTTTTTATTAGCCTATGATTGTATCCCACTGCTGGGCAAAGGCCTCTCCTTTTGACCTCCACAACTCTCGGTCTTGCGTGATGTCAGGCCAGTCTGCCGTGTACGAGTCCAACTCGTCCCGCCATCTTCTTCTCGGCCTGCCTCGACGTCTCGACGACGTTTGTGCAAAAAAGCATGCATACAAATACAGTGTGTTACCGGCGTGCGGGCATTTCTTGAAGCAGTGTTAAGAGATGCGGTTTGTTAATCTAACCACTAACTTAATTGCATTAAAAAACAAAATATCACATTGCGTTACTTTTCTAAGAAAAGTTTAATTGCAAGCAATCTACAGTAAAGTTTCTGTCACAAAATGACAAATCTAATGTCATCTTAGTATTAACTGGAAGTTAAGTGAAGTTATGTTACACATACATTGAAGACTCAGACAATGGAAGAATTGCATTTGTGGCTTTATTTTAAATAATTATGATATGCTAATACTTGCAAACGATTGCTAATTTGATACATTATCGCCAGTTTTAATAAATGCCCGCACGCCGGTAACACACTGTATTAAATTCGACATACATACATGCCTGTTTTCCCAAATAGTGTAGGAGAACACACAAAACGATATATAGCCAAAACCAATACTATTTTACACTTCATAGCTACTTTTAACTAAATTCTAGGTTCCAAATTAGCCATCTCGTCGCCTAAAGCGAACCGCAACCTCCTCCCTTAGTAACGTGTTACAACATCTACGAAAGACAGTAGAAGTGTCATTAAATTTGAATCCCTTTGTTTGTCAGCGGTCCTCGGGAAGCGTATGAAGGTCTGGGAACGTCGGCTGATGAAGGACTTCCACGTGGCTCCAGTGGCTCTCGAAGACGAGGAGAAGCAGCCGGAAGACGGGCTGTCCAAGTTCAGGAGGATCGCCAAGCTGGCAGTAGCCTCCACCAGCAATGCCAAGTGGGACCAGACCCTCGCGCAGACTGGGATATCGTGAGTACCATTTCGATGCATGCCCGTATGAGTCGTTTTCAAAAAGTTGCACATAACTTAAGGGTTAATAAAAGCAAAATCACGATCGCTTCCTTTGAGTAACGACCTATACAAAATGTTGATACGATTAACTTTTGTTATTACTAGAACCCTTAACTAGGTATGTACAATTTTTTGAAAATGACTCATACACTCCGTTTCTTTTATGATAATAAGACTTAACGGACAAAATTGGATTTTTTGTCATGAATTAAAAGGTAAAATAGCGTTACGGCGTGATTGCGTTACGTTATTTGAAGATGAATACTAAACTTGCGTTTGTGTATCGCTTTTTGACGTGACAACGTCTTAAATTAGGTTGCGGCTGGGAGTCACTTATGAAAAAGTGTAACGCTCGGTAACGTTACGATGACGTCACCGAACGAGAGAGAGGCCCGCAGTGTTAAGGAGGTGGCGCTTCGATAGTGCGAAGCCTCTATGGTATCATGTGAGACGTCAAACGCAGACATGGACAGCTGTCACGATTGGGAGTTGACGTGACAACGTCTTAAATCAATAAATATTCTACCGAGAAAAAGACGTTGTCACGTAAAATCTTCGCCCGTAAAACCGACTTTACAGGCAACCATTTTTTTTCTAGGTATACTTAGTGGTCGGCAATAAACTTAGACAGATTTTAAGTAGAGGGGGTAAAACTACGCATCGCTTTTTCCAGCCAAAATCTTATCAAGCTTAATGATGAGTTGTTGAGGTATAAAAGCGATGCGCTGACTTACTCCCACTACAATAAATCTTGCCAATTTTCATGTTGAGGATTATTCAAAGGTATAAGTGCTTTACTGTAAAATAATCAACGATTCTGTCTTGTATGACTGAACTATCGCTTGAAAGTTAGCAGGAAGTGATCCCTTAAGGGATATGTTCGGCTTTGTACTTGTATTCTGTTTTGTTTGTTATTTTGTCATTTTTATTCTGTACAATAAAGAGTTACATACATACATACATACATACATACTTACTATTCGACCTCGTGTAGTACAAGAGGACAAGGTTGACGACCAACCTCCAGTAACTAGAAAGCCATCGGAATTTGCCAACCCGCCTTGCGGGTCGTCTTTTGTAAATATTTTCCTTAAAGAGTAATGACCCTGTTCTCCCAAGATTTGATTTAAATTGATTCAAATCAAAATCGTAGGCAACGCCCTTCTAATTGATCAAAGTGCGACCAGTAACGCGTGAAATGTCGTTTTGGTGGAATACCGCTAAGGGAAATAAACTTCGCTGCTTGCTCCTGCCGTCTTGGTTTCGTCTACAAAGTGTGAATAAACCCTTGTCTTTATTTTGAATGACTTCAATTAATTAGGATTCCGTAGCTTTAACCTTAATTTGGCAATGTATGGTGTGTCGTACATGCCACAAAATTACATACATACAATTATGCCGGTGTTCCCAAATGAATGGGGTAGGCAGAGCACACAAAACGAAAATAGACAAGACCACGCGATTAACGAGACACGATTTGTAGCCTGACTAACTGGCTGGTTTGTCTTGTTTGTGGTTTTTTCTGTTACATTTCGTGTGCTCTGCCTAACCCCTTTTGGGAACATGGGCAAGAGTGTTTGGATTGCATACACATATACGTATGTAGGCTTTTTTTTGTTTTCTTCTTTTTGTTTGGGATTCACGAAGCTCTTGGTTCCAGGACTCAGATCGGTCGCTGCAGGAGCCGGGAGTCGTTCAAGAACCAGCAGAACCTGCAGCGGGCCATGGATGAGGCCAGGAAGCTGGTGATGCGGTCGCCACTGCCAGGTCTGTGATAGTCCAGGAATATCTACAGGGTCTTGGAGGGAAACGATCTTAAATTCTCAAGTTAGCTCATTTTACAGAAGGCATTAATTTGTTTTTGTTTTTATAAACAAACAAAATAGCGTTCAAAATTTTTAAACTCACGTGCCTCGGTTGGGGTCACTGGAACCAACTAAAATTAAGAAAAAAACATTCGCTATCTGACATGCAGCAGCGTGTCAAGCCAAGTTCAAGTAACAAAACTGGTGAGAAGCACTGTCTGTAGCACAGCAAACAAACACCGTGTGTAATATCGTGTGTGTTTACACGAACCGTGTGGAGCCATAGCTCCAAATAATTTGGCTCAATAATAAAATTATGTAGGTATAATTGCTATAAGCTTACCTACTTGTTTTTAAAAACGATTATTTCACCTCGTTCCCTGAAACTGTTTTACCTGAAATTCAGAATGAAAGAAGGTTAAATTCGGTGTCGCATTGTTTCCTGATATTATTTTTCCATAATAATCACAAACATTTATATTTTATATACTCTAATCATCTATTGTTTTGAGAAGATAGGGCGTTTGTGCACTACCATGAATTTTACGGTCCGGCTTTTTCATTGAGTTGTCGTCTCGCTTGCTCTTCCATTAAATTGTATTGGCGTGAGCGGGACGGCGCGACAGACCTTGAAAAACCGGACGGCCGGACCGGAAAATTCATGGCGGTGCACAAGCGCCCATACAAGGCAACCGCCTGAAGCTTTTCCAAGAAAAGGGGACAGTTTTGAAGAGAACATATTTTAACGTGTGGGAAAATGTGAAACATTTCGCGCAAATAATAGATTAAATCACAGCCTTTGTATTCAAAAACAATAGCATTCGTTTTAACCGCCTCGACCAGAATATTTTCAGACCAGCCCTACGTAACTCACTCAAGCTATTTCCATTGGTTAAATTAATAGACACATGTATAACAAAAACGGGAATATTGCAACCTGGATTTATTTATAGCGGTACCGAATAGCGACACGGTAAAGTTGGACCCATGACCAGGATCGAGAAAAGTATGCTTAGTTAGTTTGTTCTCATAGAGAGGATGGATCAAAGAAGATGTATTAAACAGATACAGGGAGTGTGGTTGGGTGTGGATGAAAGGGGAAGGCCTAAACAGATGTTCCATGACCAAATTGAGAACGTTATGGAAAAAGGTCTGGTCAGTATTTCTCGAAACCGACACACAGTATGTATGAAGAGATTGATGAAAGTGGATGAAGCAAAAGAGGTATCAGGATCATAGCAACTGGAATAAAGTATACTCGCCTACCTCAGTGTAAAAGAGGCGTGACGGTGTGTATGAATGACTGTATGTAAAATGGCAATCCCTGTTCTGATCATTCAGGATGATATTGATTGCCTACAGAAGGATCCCGCGGCGCTTCGCCTATAGACATGCCAGTGTCTCCAGGCCATACCCTGATGGAGCTGATCAAAGACTTCTCCGCGGACGTTGGGGAGCCTGTCCCTGAGGGGTCCACCTTAGCACCGAAGTCACCCTGGAAGCCACCAGGTACGGGTGTCCAGAACGCTGACTCCATCTTTCATTATGCAGCTGGATGGGCGTTTTCGAAACAAAATCGTATACCCTTCCTGTTAAGCGACAGTGTGTGAAAAAAAAACTCGCGTAATGGAGATTTTCATACAGAACAATTCTTCAAAATGTCCAAATAATGTTTTGCCATTGGGATTTGGGTACTTGAAGTGTCAGGCTTAAACGAGTGGCGTTTTGGCCCGAAACATGTCCGACTAACCTCGATATGGTGACATGAATGTACCCGTTTCATTTCACTATGAGTGCGTCCGGTGGTATTTTTATTTTCGTTTATTGTAATGAGGATTTTTGAGAGAGGTCAGTCAATAGTGTCAATACGAAGTTTTCCAAGAAAATACGAAGCAAAAACACTTGTACCTGCTAATTCTACTATTAGTTATGAGGAGGAAAGACTTTATGATCGCGTTTTCCAGGTGCTGGTGGCAATCTACTCGGCGCTGCGCCCAAGAGTCCAAGCCGGGGCAGTTCCCCTAAGCCTCGGACTCCAAGCCCTGGACCTCTGAACATGGTGAGCAAAGAAGAACTTCATTAAGAGCGAACAAAGTGGTGATTGGTAACTGATCGTTCAGTAATTGGGCACATGGTTATCAGTCACGCGGTTATTTGGCATCACTTGGCCGTCACCGCTTTGGATCAGCCAGCTACTGTACCTCCCATGTTGGATTTAGTCGATGGTTTACTTATCCAAAAGTGAATAAAACCGTTATTGCCCAGGGTGCACCATCCACTGTGAGTTTAAACAGCAACAGGCGCGAGACGTCATGTGCGCGAGATAGATTAGCAGTCATTTTCTGACGTCTCTAATTAGACAGTGACCGATATAGTCTATCTCGCGCCTATCTCTACTTGCACCTGCCTGTACTAAGCTGTAAGGTGTTGCTTTTTCCTTCCCGTGGGACTTTTATATCTGATAGAACCGAACGCAACATCCGGGCACTTCAGGAAGAATCCGACTTGCACCCCCCTTGTGATAAATCCCACAGAAGATAGGTGTTTTACTAATCCAACTTTCTCCTCCCAGGGTATCCTGACGCCTAAAGGTCCGTCACCAGCTCAGACCCCACGGGGGCCTAGCCCAGCTCCCAGCGTCGTGCCCAGACCCGTCAGCCCGGTTATGGAGGAGCAGCAGCAAGGTTTATTGACCGTTTCTATTGGTTTTGTGAAAGATTACAATGTTCATGTGAAGATTATAACACAGTTCAATGTTCTAGAAAGGGGCCAAAATAAATTAAAAGTGATATTTTGTAACTTCATGACAAAGCCTTGGCTCTGACTTGTCTTCTGACTAGAGATATGTTTATATGTCTAGAGCCAGATTCTCTGAGAGATATTGAATAGAGATGTGTTTGTATGTCCAGAACCAAGTCCTCTGAAAGGCAAACGGATTCCTGGGGATTCTCCACCGAAGGTCATCAAGAGGAAACCACCGGGACCACCTTCTCAAGATGGCCAGGTCAGATAAAGTTACTAAAATGATCAGATGGTAGAAAACGTAAATGGCGTTATCGATTTTTATTCATCGATTCTTTTATGTTGTGCCATGTCAATCTGACATTTTAACATATTATTTGGTCCATCAAAATACTAAAAATTGACGAAGTTGTAGATAATCAAGCTTTCAGGGTGGGAGTTTGTGATGTCACGCTTTGGTTTAATTTAAACCTTGCAGCAACTTCAATAAAAACTGACTTACTGAAAGACTAAAAATGGTTTTTTTACTCATCTTGCCTATTGTCTTGTTATCTAGGCTGCAGTTGAGGCTAAGCCTCTAGAAGACATTGCCGTGGCTCGCCCTGTGGCTCCGGAGATCAAACCATCAGAAGGAGCCATACCACCACCACCACCGGCGCCTGTCAAACCTAAGGTGAACCAACACGCTCACGTCACAGGATTTTTCATAGTAAACTATACCCCATTATCCATTGCTTAGTTTGAGGGCAAGTGCTGAGGCAGATTCGATAATCAGCCGGTATTGAAGGTCCTATCTGCAGTTTAGGTATGTTCAGCCGACGAGATCTCGTTAAAGGTCTACGGTAAACGGGTAACGGTAGGAGAGTAATATTATTACGTCTAAAAAAGTTAAAGCTGGCTTAGCACGGCGCGAGCGTGACATAGACTATACCTATCACTGTGTAACGTTAAAATGACGGGTAGTCTATTCCGCGCGCGATGTGGCTTGATCGTGATGCAGTTTTAAGCGTATTTAATTGTTTTTTTCTGACATGGTATTTCACTCCCACAGGCACCCGTCGCACCATTGATGGAGGTGACACCAAGCACGCCTCCAGTGCACGCATC